>JAUTXW010003787.1:487500-672500 GCA_030620095.1 Kuschelorhynchus macadamiae
ATATATATATATATATATATATATATATATATATATATATATATATATATATATATATATATATATATATATATATATATATATATATATATATATATATATATATATATATATATATATATATATATATATATATATTATATATATATATATATATATATATATATATATATATATATATATATATATATATGATTTGAGATTTACCCACGCATATTACATGCGGTAAATCCTATGGGTTTCAACCGAACTCTCCGGAGCCCCAATAGGTGGCGCTAAGTGTTATGCTTAGGCCCGTCGAATCTTTGTACCTTGAAAGACGGTTTCATTTTTGATCACATCGATGATCTCTGAGCATTTGAGAAATCGATCGCAGAAGGGGTATCCTGTGACATAATCAAAAGCAATTTCTTCTTGTAGGCCCCTTTTCTGCAAAAATTAAATATATATATATATTTATATATATATATATATATATATATATATATATATATATAATGGAAAATGAAAATCCAATATCTATCAAATTAATATCAACTGATTAAAAGTACAAATATTCATTTAAATAATTCAGTTTTTAAATAGCCTAGTATTTTAAACTATGACTAAAACCGAACAACGTATAGCATCAAACAATGCTAGTTAAACAATAAAAAGTTAATAATATTAAAAATATAATCTGGCCTATATAAATACTTCTAAGAACGGCAGGGCGTCAAGGGCTGTAAGAAAACTGAAACGTCTCAAAATCGGAGGAATAAACAAATTATCCGGAACAAATAGCTTTCCAACAAAACTGGGTCACATAAAGAAGTCTGGACGGGATGATAACTGATTAAGTTTCTTTTAACACAAATTATGGTATGGAAGGATATGTTAAAACTTAGGAGTCGACCCCAAGTGGATTCTAAAACAAGGAGAAAACACGTGGATAAGCAATTCAAAAAAATACAAAAAGAAATAGAAAATGCATCGTAACATTAATTAAAAGAGCAAATGAAATTCTTATAACCAGTTTACATTAACTAAATTCAACAGTTACCACAAAAAGGCTTCAAAGAAATGATTCCGGCTGGGCCAATGATGACTGGACGAATATTCAGATTTCCTCAAAAATGTCAACTTTTCTTTAGCTTACAAACAAAACATTCGTCGGTTAATCCATACGAAGAAACACAATTTCCAATCACCAACTACTGAATATATTCGGGATGATACCCGGTTTTACGTACCTCAACTCTAAACCGGAATGACGATACCAAAGGATGAAGACATTGACAAAGTTACTTTGGCGACTTCGAAACAAAGTGACATAACAGTTGAAACATTAAAATACAATAGGGTCGTCCTAAATGTAAAATTCCGGTTCTTGTTTTGGATATTGTTATGAATATGAAACAATCTAATTTTACCCGTAAAATTGCAACTAAAAATAAATATAAAATTAATCTTTTTGTTTTACTAAGAAATTAAATAAACTTAAAATTTCCCTTCTTACATTAAACATTAACGTTTAAATGATACCTTAAGATCAAGACAGGTAATACAACTTCCTAGAAATACATATAGCGATATGAATTAAACTGTTCACAGTGTGAACAATTTGGCGCATGAAATATAAAATGTTACAAGGTGCTCTTACTTAAATTAAAATAAGTATAATTAAAAAAAAAATTCAAAAAATGAGGACCTCGGGAAGATATTAATTACGTATAAACCAAAAAGTCTTTATTTTTAGCCGCCGAAATTTATGAACGTGTAATACGTTCCGAACGAAAACCGGATATCATTAGTTCTTTTCCCGTTTTCTCTATTAATAAAGGCGCACCTCAATGTTTCTAGGAGGGCACCAATTTGATTTGCCGCAGCCATGGATACAAAGTCCACAACGAGTAGAAATGCAGGAAAAATAAAAGCTTATTAAATCAGGAATGAATTAACAAATGGGAAACAAGAAAAAAATAAGTAAACTTAATCTGAATACTCTCAGCATAAGAAATTTGTTACGAATTCGCCTACATTTATTATTTAGATTAATTTTGGCAAATCAAGAATGTATTTATTTATTATTACTTCTTTCCTTCTTGATTTTCAAAATTATTAGAAATTTTTATTTGGTTCACCGCGAATTTATATATTTTTTTTCTATACCGGCAAGATTCAGTTGAACTTGCATATTTACACGTGTCGCGCGAGTCAACGAGAAGACAGTAGAGTAAATGATCTAGCAAAGTCAAAAATGTGCTCAAAGGCATTTTTTTAATTCCACTTTCTATCATTTTTTCGCACCCACTTTCGCCCTATATGTGTGTATGAAGTAACCGCCGCTTTACAGTCCATTTATCGAAAATTGGTAGAAGAAAAATAGCAGGAGGTTGACCTCCCACGACCTGGATAAAATACTTTCGGTAAGTGCATTTTCAACTGTCGTTTTCAATTTCCATATTTGTCTGCTTTTAGCAACATTTATTACTCACTCCAAATTATATCTATCTCTCTTTTTACCATTCGATTTATAGTTGCTCTTAAAAACATATATTTATTTAAAATATTTGTCTCGAAAATCCATTTTTGGTTTGCCTGAAAGTTACAACTCGTTTTTACAGAGTTGTCTGTTTGCTACATATTTTAAAGAAGCATAGATAAACAACTTCTTTTTTTAAACAGTGGATATTTTAATTTATTTTGGTAAATATACTTTTGTGTAATTAATGAATAATTAAAATGAGTACTACTTCTAAATTTAAGTCTTATGTCAAATGGTAGAATTAAAAAAGTTCTTCAAGATGCTAAGGATGAAGCTTCTAAAAAACAATTTTAAATTATGTTAAAATATTTTGAAACCATACCATCAGATGTTCGGGAATATTATCAAAATTAATTTAATATAATTAGGTGCTAATATGGAGTATGCTGACATAGCTACAGAAGAGGCGGGATTCCGACATTTGGCCTAAAAACTAAACTTTGACGAACCTGGGGCTATAAAAAGAATGCTAGTAACATGGAAATGATGCATTACTCATTGGTGATTTGCTAAGTTTGCGTATCCATGGAATAGCCTTATTCTTACAATCCTCCCTCTTTCGTCGCGGCCCAAATCCACCATATACCACCTAACCAGTCTAACCAGTCAAAAACAGCCATGCTTGCAAGGTTCCAATAATTTGAGACTAATACTGAATGCAATATTCGGTACCACTGGATGGAACCGCACAGAGTTAGCACAAGGGTCGTCAATAAGTCCTCAATAAAACCAAACTTCTATTAAATCTCAAAATAGTTCAGCAAATGCCGCCGCTAAACCTAATGTAAAATTGATATACCAAAATTCTCTGGAGATAGTAAAACCTTTAAATCATTTATTAATATATTTTGATCCCTGGTGCACGACAATGCAATATTGTCAATCGAGTTCGAGACAATTAATTTATTTGCTATCCTTTCTTCAAGGGTCCCCGCTTACGCTTGTTCTGTTTCAATGACAACTGATTATGCTACAACTTATCAATCCTTGATTGACCTTTATGATAATAAAAAAATAATCGCTTTTGCTCATTTACAAGCAATCAATAATACATATTTTATTGCAAATAATAAAAATTAGAAAATTCTTCATTCGCTTAACACTAGTTTTATGGAAAATATCACTTTCTTAAAAAAATATGTCATTTCCCACAGACGAATAGGATTTTATTTGATATGTTAACAAAACATTTAGATCAAATAACTTGATGCGCTTCAAAATTCAAGAGCAAAAAGTCAATAATCAAATCCCTACTTTTGAATATCTAAAACAAATCATTTTAAGACAGTAGGCACGTAGCCATAAGTTCAGTTCGGATGAAATCCGAACCTCCCAACCTCATTTGATCAAGGTACTAGAAAATACCAACCAAAAAGCAGTGTTAATAGGTATAGTCCAGCCACTGGAGTGTCAAAATTATTTAGGAAGAAGGCCAATTTTTTTTCATTGTACATCCTAGAGTGCCCTTTTGAACTAGTCAAATCGTTTTTTTGCCCATATATTGCGGGTAAAGCAACAAAGTGGTTATGTGGCAATTACAATCCATTTTAAAAACGTTTAGTTGTATCTATAAAAATAGAAAAAGTGGCGATAATCACGTGAAAGTAATATAATTAATTAAATATAATTAATGATTTTTTTGAAAATATATACAAATCGACAGTAATATGAAAATAGCAAGGTGTGACGAGACGGCAATGTAAAAATAATATATCGTATACGTGCAATAATAATTTGCTACGCTCTTTATTGTAATTTTAATAACTCTTCTTTTTTTTATGAAATTAAAAAAAATCATTTTTATATTTGGTTACTTTCAAAACAAGACGAAGCACCCCGAGTATCAGCCCGTGGTCAATTGAGCTTGCAAATTAAGCCCATAGCCTAATAAATTTGGAGAGTAGGATGTGGGGAAAAATAAAAACAAGAATAAAAAAATATAATAAAATGAAAAAAAACGAGCGCCACCAGTTCAATAACGGCCTAAACTGGACAGCCCCTTTGGTTTTATAGGCACTTGCTTAACCCATGGTACTTCATTAAAAAATAATAATAATAAATTTAAAAAAAAATAACTATCTAATATTTTCATACAAATATTTAAATCACTAAAGATGTGTGGTTTTAAGAGAAATAAATGAAACACATAGGGTAACTTGACCCACTTATGTTTATTACAATAGGAAATATCAGTCGGTTCACAAGTTCTCACACTCTGTTATTCTAAAATATTTCAATGCCCTAAGCGTAAATATTAATTATACGCTATTATTTAATGCCAACGGTACTGTTAAAAAAAAGAAGAAAAGTAACGAATTCAATGAAATTTAACTGTCTACCACAAAATGTATATAAACGAGTTTTATTAAAAAAAATATACCTTATGTAACTGTACCCTTAACGCTAGTATCTACCAACTTACAAGCGAGTGTCAAATAATCAGTATTGAATTTAATAAATAATAATATTAATAATAATAGGATCAAATACTATATAAAATTAACAATATGTCAAGTTAATTATTTCAATTACAAGGCATACAAAATGCGAATTAAAAAATAATCAGGTTTTACTAGCTATTATATATAATATATATATTTTGAATTTTATGAATTCATTTTTAATTTTGAGAAATTGTTTTAATTTTTAAAAAGACTGATTCTATTTAATTTCTCACTATATACTACAGCGCGAGGTGGTAATGTTATTTAGTTCAAATAATTAATTAAATTAAAAGGTTAAAAGTGGTTAATTAAAGTAAATTGTTTATCTGTGTTCAGCAATCAGCAACGAAGCTACATCCAGTGCGGATAAGTGGACACCTCGACATGAATCTAAGTAGCTGATTTCTCCTGAAACATCAGATAATATCCCCGGAGCAGTTCGGATTTCTACCCAACAAGTGCACCAGCGACGCTATGTTCACGTTGCTTAGAGGCGTCTACTTATCTCTCAATAACAACCACCCAACTGCCTCAGTTTTTTGTGACTATGCGAAAGCCTTTGATTGTGTTAGTCATGAAATTCTGATAAACAAACTAAATTTTTATGGAATTCGTGGGACTTCTCTAAATTGGTTCTAATCTTATCTTGGGAAAAGGCAACAACTTGTAAGGGCTAAAGGTTCCGATTCTGATTGTAAGTTGATTACAAGTAGAGTCCCACAAGGTTCAGTCTTGGGACCTATTCTTTTTTTGTTATACATTAATGATATCACGAACCTTAAAATTAATGGAAGAATTTCCCTTTTTGCTGACGACACAAGCATAACTTGGAGTGATTTTGATACAACGTCTTTACACTCTAGTATCTCCAAAGACTTGGTTATAATTAAGGCTTGGTCTGATTCCAATATGCTTTGTTTTAATGTCGATAAAACGGTGGCGTTATCTTATAAGGGAACTTTACAACCACTTCAGGTACATAACAGCAATATTGAATACGTAGAGTCGGTTAAATTCCTGGGTTTAAATATAAATAACAACCTAAAATGGTCTAATCATATTGACACCTTAACTAAAAAACTTTCTACCGCCTGCTTCGCCATTCGATCAGTTTCAAAAGAACTAGACGTTCCTTCTGCCAGGCTTACTTATTTCTCTTTATTTGAATTCCACCTCCGCTATGGCCTTCCCTTTTGGGGCTGCTGTACCACCGAGCAATTTCGTAGTATTTTTATGCTTCAAAAGAGAGCCATTCGTTATTTGTTGGGTCTAAATAATAGAGCTCACTGCCAATACTATTTCAAAAAACATGTAATATTAACACTTCCTGCATTATTTATTTTGGAAACGGTATGTTTGCTGAGAAAACATATAAACACCCTCCCAGAAAGGCCACAACATGTATACCCTACCAGAAACTCTAGGCATGATATATATCTTCCCATTCCTTCCTCAGAATTAATAAAAAAATCAATTATTTACAACGCCATAAAACTTTACAACAATCTGCCAGTACATTTAAAATCTATCCCTATGCTTGCACAATTTCGAAAAAACACTAAAGCATACCTCATTGAGAGACCATTTTACAGCGTTAATGATTTTTACAGCGAGTAAGTCTCTTTAAATTGTCACTAAATTCGCTTGTTTACTTAAATCTTTTGTGAGTCATGTCCTAACTCGTAGCATAGAATTTTGAAAATCATCATATAGAGAAAAGAACTGTTGAACATTCACTTAAAACTTAATTATTTTTGTTAGGTATTGGATTAAAAACAAAATTTAATTCTTTTTTGTATACTACATTCTACACTAGTTCATTATACCTTCTGTTTAACATCACAATTATTTGTATAACTATAATAACATAGAGTTTAAGGTCGCATAGTTGCAATTTTGATTTCAATGTCATCGAAATTATTCACCTCGTACATGTGTGTTTGTTTACTTTTATAAGGTTATTAGGATTCATTAACTGTTTTGCGGCAATGTTATGTTATATTCTAACGTGTGTTTTACGATTTGGTAAATTGATAATTTACATTTTTATAAAGCATTGACCTATCGAAATTCTTTTCGATTAATGTTTTGATATGTCTTATTTTAGGTATATTTTGCTTTGTCCATAAAATTGTAAAATTTTTCTGCGGCAATAAAGCATACTTTTGTTTTGTTTTGAGTTTTAAACTTCAGATCCAATAAAGATAACCTAGATAGTCAAAGGCTTCACACTCTTGCAGGGAACAACGGCTCTTAAGCAAAACCCGACAAAGATGCCTCTTTCGTATCAGTTGCACCCGGAAGGGTCTCGGAAGTTGCCTAGCTATGAAAAGTTTAAGATAATTTGCATACAAAGTTTGGGGAAAAATGTATAGTTTATTAGGCAACTCCGCAAATCTACATAGTATTTTCACCGAAAAATAACTAGTTGCATTGGCAACGTTGCTATGTCAAAGCAGTACGCAAGTTGAAAGTAAGAGGTGTCTCCAAGGAACTAAAAATGTTAGTTTACGAAATATATCATGTGACTGAGAGACTACAGCTACAAGTCCTGAAACCAATAACAATCCTAGAAATGCAACATATGACATGATCGCGCATCCCAAAATAACGACTCAATATCACTTCGAAAACTAACCATCAGTAGTTCAGTAGATTGAAATCTACTGATTACTTTCTCAATTATTATATAAGAATTTATAGTGAATCCGCATTATAAACACAGACAAATACTGTTCTCGCATGTCATACGTTTGGGCTTTAATTTTTTTTGTTGCGCGCGAGCACAGCTTCTCGTTGGTGAATTTCCCCACCAGAGATGACATGTTCTCGCATGGGTTGATTTTCCGTAGAAAAATTATTAAAACCCTGTCCTGTAGCTAGTTTAGAATTAGAGATTTTACTTAGTCCGGACCTGCTGTCCATGTCATAGCCTGAGTCTCCATTGCAAATGGAGATGAGGCCAATTTCTCTTTGCCTAACCTGATTCTGTTTGGATGGAGATAAGTTGAGATTTATCAATGAAATTGGAGACTGAAGGTCTCTTACAGGTTTTCTCAATTCCAGAGAACTGTCATTAAATAGTGTCCGCAGAGATTCGCGCGGGCGGCTTGCATTATCAAGCAACAAATTATCATATGAATCTTCTAATGATTCTTTTTCATAATTAACATGTCTAAATTTGGTGTTATATTTACTATTTATGGGAGAAATGAACATTGGATGTTCTCTTCCTAGGGATACCTCCATGTAAGTAGCTCCGGAGAAGGTATTGGAAAATGAGTCCTAGCCTAAGCTGCTACTACCACTGACTAAAAGAATGATTTTGTAAAACACGTACTAGTTGTATATTATATTTCTGTTCAGAACTTACTCTGAGTGCTTCCTTCCTTCCTCTCAGTAGCAGCTCGTGATGTTTACAACTGGAGGTAGTCATTGTCCTTATTCTTTAAGGGGATTTAAATAAGACATATTTGTAGTTTTTTTACAATGACATCGTTAATCGTGATCAGCATCGTGTATACGTACATGTTGTACTTTACCGAATTTTCATTTTAATGTATAAGATATATAAGTATGCCTACTATATAAAATGTTTATTAAAAGACATTACCATATTTCATTTTGTTAAGTTATTCGCGATATGCAATATTATAGTTCATTATATAATATTTAGTAATTGTTTATTTGCATCGTCCACTCAAAATATATTATCAAAACAAAACCAAAAACGCTAAACTTATTTTCACAAACTAGACATCTAACATATTTACAGAAGGCGGTCCGTAATTAGTTCAGTATTTAAAGGAGAAGTCGATTCTTCTGTTTTTAAGTCCGGCAAATGTTTCTAATGCCTTTTCGTCAAAGTTACGTATTTTATGCACAAAGTCTCTATTTATTGCCATCACTGCCAAAACATTAAGTCTATCATTTGACATAGAATTCCAAAGGAAGGTTTTTATCCTTTTTAGAATACTTAAACAACTTTCAGGTTCAGCGTTATCATAATTATCTTCTAATAGTTAATAGTTTGACTACTTCCAAAAATGTGCTTCCTAGTTCATTTTCTAAGATGATTCTAAAGTGCTCGTCCCACCATTTAATTGCGGAAAGTCGTTCCTTGAATATATGATTTCTAATTCGGTTCTTAATCGCTCTTTTCGAGCATTGGGTACATTTAAGAAGCTCTGTCAAATATTTCATGTGGAAAAGTTCTGTTAAAAGAGTCATATGAAGTATTTGTTAGGAGAATGTTGCTTCTAAATGTCTACCATAAGAAAGTCTATCTTTAACTAACGTCATTATGACATCACATATTTCTTTAGCAATTACACTATTTTTATCAGCATCGGCAAATCGTTTGCGTTTATTTGGAATATCAGTTTCCCAATATTGTTTAATTGCTTCAGTCTTATTACACAGGCTTGATATTTGCGACTCAATGTTAGAAATCGATATTTATAACTGAATAGCGTCAATTAAGCTAGACTGGAATTGGTTGTAAAGTATTTCAACGGGAGGAAAAATCTTATGAAAAAATGCCAACCAAAACATAAAATCTGGGTTCTCTAGGGTCCTTATTAAACAACTTGCCTCTCTGCCAGTAATAATATTTTCAGATTTTTCCGAAGTTTCTTGGAAGCATAGTATTAGATTTTCCCTAAGTTCATAAATTGTATTAACTATCCGTATTTTAAAGTTCCAGGGAGTGGGGTAACACGCGGAAGCTTCTCTAACACAGTACAAAAAATTCGTACTCTCGAATTTTGGCTAGCTGCCTTTTGCATTATCAGGTTCAACTGGTGTGCATAGCACTGAACAAAGTATGCACATCACGAATTTTTGCCTGCACGCCTCCAACCGATCCACTCAAAACGTTCGTCCCATCGTACTCCTGTGCTATTAGTTTGGTCAGATTGTTTCGAACCATTTGGTCTATTTCTCGTCGAATATTTTCCATTAAACTTAAATCATTAGCCGTTTTATCAGGGATTCTAAAAAAGGTCCTCAAACCGTTCGCGTATAGGATGACCTTTGACATAACGAAATATTATTGCCATTTGACAATGACTGCTTATGTTAGTTGCCTCGTCACACTGAACTGACAAAAAAAATCGCTTCTGTTACTTCCTGTATAATTTCATTTTTGCATACAGTTAACATACAGTCCAAAACGCTGTTTTTCGGCGTTCCTTTGAATACGGATGACGTTTCTAAATGTTATTTTAACAAATTCTCTTAACTCAGCACTAAAATTAATTAACTCTTTAAAAAATCCACGATCTAAAGACTCATCTGTTTTATCATGGCCACGGTGTGCCAATTCAAAAACACTACAAAATTTAACACAGCTTATGATTCTTTTTAATATATGTCGATTTTTTCTCACTGTCTCATTATGCAGAACTTAATTTTTGAGCAATGTTAACTTTTCCAACTAACGCAAGTTCCATACAAGCTTGTAAATGAGATTTGGCTGATTCGTTTATTTTTATTTGAATCACTTACTCCAATGCGGCTCCAATATGCATCCATATTCAGAGTGTAAAATAATAAACATGGGAAACAAAAGAAAGAGTTCTTGACGTTACAACCGCATATCAATGTATTACTAACATGTATACTGGAATTAAAATGACTAGTGAAAGATCGACCCTCCCTTTTTTTCTTGCAGGTATGGCTTAAATTGGTCGTCCTAATCTTTTTATTTCAATTTTTTGCTGAAAACTAATGTCATTTTTAATAATATTTTCCACAGAATTAATCATTGGCACATCACTGCAACGAATACTATCCGAGACCGAGGTGGTAGACATGCTAATCGAGCAATTAGAATCTGATTAAAAATAAAAATATAAAACAAAACGCCGTATCGTAACTACATTTGTAAGAGTGTATCAAAAGAGCGCTCCTGAGCTACGTATATTTCATGTATTTCACACCTCACTCTCAGTAGTCTCAGTGCTTAGCGAGGCAGGGAAGGAAGTAGCCGTTGTTTTGTGTGCGACGCATACGTTCGAAAGATCTTCGCTTAGATTTTCGAAATTTCCCCAGTATAAACAATATATTTTGCAGTCAGTAGATATTGAAATTTTCTTCGCGTGTGAGATGTAGCTGATAAAGGCGGAAATTCCGCTAGTTGCGAGAGAGATAAATTTCTGCCTTTATTGGCTTTATCTCCCTCGCAATTAATGGGATTTCCAGGCAGGGAAGGAAGTAGGCGTTGTTTTGTGTGCGACGCATACGTTCGAAAGATCTTTGCATAAATTTCTGCCTTTATTGGCTACTCTCTCTCTCGCAATTAATGGGATTTCCACCCTAATTAGCTCCATCTCTCTCGCACTTCGTTGGGGTCAATAAAGCGTCCCAAGGCTCAGTTCATTATCCTGTTATTTATATGGATTGTAGTATATACGAAGTAAGCTGAATGAGGTTTATTTGACATATTTGTCAATTTCCGATAGTTGTGTTTTCGAGTTTGTTCGCACTTAAAGTTTGACTTATGAGATGCGCGCTACAGCGGCGAATATATCGAGTACTTCTAAACATCACACAAAGCGATGTATTTTTGTTCGTTTTACCGCCCGGTTCCTTCAGTCGTCGCAACCCAAGATACGTGCGGTGGATAAAGCGACGCGTTACGAGAAAACTCACCTTTCATAAGTTTGCTTTTGAGTGCAACATACCCCACTTGCATGATAGACATCGCGTAGCGCTCCAATGTGTGAATAACATTTAAAAAACAGGGCTTCTGAAAGCTGAGCTATTAAATAGTAAATGCATAATATCTTTGTTATAATATGTGCTTCTAATAATAGAATATGGTATAAAATAAACACAAGCACAAACGGAACATTTAAAAAAATAATAACTAAAACGTTTACATTTTAATAAACAAGCCTAGACATTAACAGAAAATCGATTACCCGATTAACTTTATAGGCATCTTTTTTTCTCGTTCCAGGGGGCTATAAACGCACATTCTAGAATTATAACTTTTTATATCTGAAAAAAACAACACATTTTTCCCACATATTTTGATTTATAAATTTTCTTCCAAATTCGAACTTTATTTATATATTTATTTCGGTCAGATAAATTATGTTACCAGCACAATGATGTTTAAAGACATTCGAATAGTAAATTCTTCAGCGATAAGTACAGACTGATCCAGTAAATGGGCCCCCTCTTTTACTATTACTGCTGTTTCAAATGGATTATTTTTCAGATAATGAACTACTATATTGCATCTTGTCTGCATTCGAAAGTTTGGGATATCCTGAACCTGGATTTCTTATTATATTTCCATGTACATGGAATTTCTGTTGTTAATAACACAGTATTTTCGCTCAATCGCAGGTCACTGGCAATAATTATTATAGCGATTCCCTCTTTGACGTGTGTATATAGTAACGCTTTCTATTCTAGACTTGAAAGTGAAAATTATTTGTCAACTTTGACAACTGCTACCAGATGTCTGACGATAGGTAACTTATATTATATCTAGGTTATATAATTATAAATGTTTTGTCCCAGTTTTTTTTTTGGACACGATGGAAAAAATGCAGGTGAATATATCCTGAACAAAAATAGCCCTGCTGACTTTAACTAAATTTGAGAGTTTCTGAGATAAATCGATCACAATGTAGAGTTAATTTTCCCCAACTCACATCTTCTGTAAAAGGAAAAATCTGAAAACTGTGTTCACGTTCGGAGATGAAATTTATAATAATTCCACCTAATTTTTTGTTGTTTAAAAATAAATTTAAAAGGGAAAGTCTATGGATACAGCAAGCAGCAAACAGCAAAATATTTAATCTATTTTTATAACTATTTTTTCATTTTCCGTATGGTTCTATTTTCCCCACAGAGTCCAAGACAATACTGTTGCATTGACAGCAAGACTTCTTTGTGTGGTAAATAATCACTAAATGTATTCATTACTTTTTACCACTTTCTCGAAATTCTTGAAAAACTCACAATAAAATCGCAAATACAACTTTAGAAATTCTGTCTACGTTTGATTGATGAGAAGTTCAAATATAGGTATGTCACGACTGGCAAAACCGGATTTTCTTCTTTAAATCACTATCTTTTTAATACTGAGCTTCGTCTTTTGTGTCATAGAAATAAAGTATGTTTTTTAATATCCTTAGAAATCAATCAAAATGAGTAAACAATTTCGTCCCCATAAGCGACAGCGGATACAAAATAACAACGAAGTTGAAGCCCTCTACAATACACTAAACAGCCTAAAACAAAATGAAATTATATATATCATGGGCGACTTTAACGCAAAAATTGGGTCAAGCCGCAGATCTGACCTGGTGGGTGAGCATTCGAATTCTGCCAAAAACATATGGTGATAGAAAACATTCGTATCAACTACATAAACGGAAATTATATACATGGAGAGGCCCAGGCGACAACCCAATGCACATAACAGCAACTAAAGTTTGGGGCGCGAATCTGAAGCTATGAAAAGAATGGAAGTATCTATGGAAACGGTGGGTTACTCAAACCTCCCCCTTTCGTCGGGGCTTCAAATCCGTGCGGCGTACTTTAGATAGACCTATATCTTGGTTAAGAATAGATTTAGAAACGGCATAAGTAGAATCACAACACCCCAATGCAGATATTGGATTCGAGCACAATCTTCTAATTGTCGACGTTAAAACAAAATTATTTTCGTGTCTGGAAAAAGGGGTGCTCCATATGTTGTACAAATCAGTTGTTTAAATGAGTTAAGGTGCAAATTAGCATTTTTAAATAAAAAAGCATGATGTCAAAAAAAAATAAAAAACAATTTATTAGTTAAAGGAAATAAATTGGTAATTTTATCAAATATCCGTTAAACATTTCACCTAAAATGTATGCAGGTCTTACCAACTAAATTGAATCATCTGTATCACACTGTTCTCCTAACACGTTTAATTCGACCGTGTTTTCCAAACTCTCTGTCGACTCTCTACACATTACTCAGAACTAACTTTCCTCATGTACAGACCTTAGTCCGCGATTCGAATACGAGCGCTGACCGGTCGGTCGACACTGAACCGCTGTTTTTTACTTACCTGACATATTACACTGTAAGCGTGAGGTTACTGGTTATGGTAATGATGGATGACAAAATATTGGAACTAATGAAACAACGAAAGCGATGCAATGACATGACGGACCTGGAGAAGAAGCCTGATAAGAAAGTTAAAGAAATTGCAGGCCTATATAACAAAAAAACTCCAAACCTACTAATAGGAAAACTATCATCGAAAAACAAGAAATTACTGAAACCTGGAGTAAATACATATCAGTGGAAGTGGTTTGACGTGGTGATAGAGTAAAAGAAAAGGAACTTATGAATATTCTTCAGAAATCTGGGACTGATGACAGGGACTTCCGGAAATCAGATACATGCAATGTGAGCGTCACACAAAAAATTGCACCACTCAAATTTTCTGCCGCTACTTCTATGCAAGGCGCCACACCCTTTAACGTGTATATAATTTTACTAATAAGTACAGAATTCTAAAATCGATAAATCAAATACCACTAAACCGGATAGCAAAATTGTTCGGAATAAAAATTTGTTCGCAGATAACAAACCAATTAAAAATTTGTTAGCTAATTGTAACACTGGGAACATTTTCCCCACCTACTGAACAGCCGCAGCCGTCTACTTTTTATTACAATTTTGTGGTATTGTTACACCTTCGCCAATTCACGGTTTAAGTGACATAAAAGAAGTTACAGCTAATAGTGGGGAAACTTGCATTTCAAAACCGGTAGAAAAATCTAATCCATGTATTACAGTTTAAGCAATAATTTTACAAAAATTATGTCCACAAACGCCCACATTTAATCTAAAAAATAAACATTTTAATGAACTAGGCGCGATAGATATGATTTTAGTTGTACATATTTATCCGCATATTTTTTTAAAGATTTATGGCATTTATGGAAAAACAAACGTGAAAAATACCTAGAGTTGATTGTTCTAATAAAGAACAATAATGATTTTTCTATGCTTAATACAATCATTACATGTTTTTGGAAAATAGATAAAATTACAAAAGGTGTTTAGTTCGCCGGAAGAAAATACGTGCATAAAAATCTTTCAAGAAATGCATATTAGAACTAAGACCGATCGGTATCAGATAGAATTATCATTTAAAGGTTGGGAACCTATTTTTAATTTAAAAAATTCGCGTGAGATTACTCCCCGCCACCTTTATTTATTAGAAAAAAGGATTTCCGTTAATCCGCAAATGTTTAAACAATATTCAGATATCATTGAAGAACACTAAGATTTAAATTATTTACAAGACTTGCAATTGAAAATTATTTATGAGGCAAGCATTAAATTGAAAAGTGGCTTTTCATTAAATGATTATTTATTAACGGGCGCTAAATTACATAAATACATTGTTATTATTTCACTAAAATATTGCCTTATCTTTGTTGCATCTACGTGTAGACTTTCTTATTCACCTTTTCTTACTAACCAAACTTTACTGTAACTTGGGCCTGACGAAATCCGCTTGCCGCCAAAGTATTAGAAATGTACTGCTACGTGGATAGTATTTCTTTAACTACGTTTATATTTAACCAAGCAAAATTAATTCTTAATGAATTAATAGCAATTTTAAAAGCAGCCGATCTTGAACTCTGTGTTTTATTTTTCGTGTAGAGTCATTGGTGAAAAAATGTACCAAGATTGGATGAAGTTTAAGTCTGAATTAAATGTATTAAAATTAAGGTATACTTGTGATTTACATGGATTCTGCGTCGCTTCATAAAAATCGTATGCATTTGTTCTTTATTTTAAAATTTTAAAAGCTAATAATATGCATGCTTTTTTGTGATCAGCAAGTCATCGAATAGAGCTATGCGCCGCCTTATTGCATTCAGAACTGATCTCATATGTTCTAAAACGTTTTTGAAAACAAAATAATTTTTTTAAATTGTCGCTTGGTTTGATTTGGTCATCGTTCTTTGATGCTTATAATCACCGTCTTATCGCTGGGAACGTATGTAGCAAATCAAGTAGCGCCTGACAGTCAAAAGGTTCGTGTTCTCTGAAGCGCTACTTTAACTAAGAAGACACCCAGCAGATTGTGCGTCGCGCGGACCTTTGCCACGGAAAAATTTTCGAATGGGTTTTCATTCCGGCTGTACATCCGTTCGCTACAGTCGTTGCTGACGTTTCGCCAAAATCACATTTGGCATTTTCGAAGCTTTCTTTCTCGCGTCCGAATAGAGACTGGAGTGTTGGTGACTGCGATGCTTCCTTTTATACCCCCACTCGGAGCCGAAGGTTATATCTGCGCAGGCGTTGGTCGTTATTTATGTTTTCCGGTTGCACTAATTGCGCTTGAGTTTTTGCGATTTTAGATTTGTCGATTATTGTCTTCCATACTGTTGTTGGTTTAATGATTCGTCCCTTTTATTGAAATCACCTTGTTTTTCAATTTCTATGGCTTCTCGGATTATTCTGGTCTTATAATGTTCTATATTGGCAATCTCTCTACACCCATCGAAATTTATTTTATGGCCAGTTTCCTGATGATGTAGGAATAAAGCTGAGGTTGTTTGTTTATTTCTGATGCTGAGTCTATGCTCTTCCACTCTTGCTGATATTCGCCTGTTAGTTTGCCCCACGTACAACTTTTCACAGTCGTGCCACGGAATACTGTATACTCCGTGGTTTTCCAGTATGATTTTATCTTTTGGGTTTCCAAGTAGTTTACCTATAGTTGTTTGTGGCTTGTGTATTGTTTGTATGTTGTGTTTCCTAAGAATTCTTCCGATTCTGGCTGTTGTGCCTTTTACATATGGTAAGACTACTCGTTGCTTTCCCGGTTCATAATTTTTGTTGTTCGTTGTTCGGGAAACCTGTGCATTAATAGCTTTCTCTATGGTGCGATTTGTGTAGCCATTTTTCTTTTAAAGAAAGCTTCGAAAATGCCATACCAGGTGATGAACCAATGATATACATCCGGAATGAAACACATTGTATTTTTCCATCCGTGAAAGAGTAAAAATCAACATATATATATATTATATTATATACATATATATTTATATATACATATATATATATATATATATATATATATATATATATATATATATATATATATATATATATATATATATATATATATATATATATATATATATATATATATATATATATATATATATATATATATATATATATATATATATATATATATATATACTATTGAAAATACCTAAACTAAATTTAAATTAACACATAAAAAAAATATAAGTTACACCACATCCCTCCCTCCATTTTCCACACATTTTTGACATTTCTCCAATACCTTCCGTGTAACCCTTCTTAAGGTGTTCCTGTTAATATTAGCAAAAACATCTCGGACTCTGTCTTCTAGCTCTCTGAGACTTTCTGGCGGAGAAAATTCGTAGACCTCATTTTTTGCGTATCCCCATAAATAAAAATGTAATATCCGGTGACCTTGCCGGCCAAGCAACAGGGCCATTATTAGCGATGATATTTTCCCCGAAAGTGTCTGAAGACCGCCATCACCTCTCTGGTACCGTGAGCCGGACAGCCAAATATTTTGCAGGTCGTTTGGGGGAACAGAATTTATAACTTCTGGAATAATTTGTTCCCGTAATAGTTGCAAATATCTGTTACCCGATAAATTTTCTTGGAAAATGAACGGCCCAATCAAACGGTTATCTAAAATACAAATTGTTATGAGTGATATATGAACCCAAATTTTGTTTGTAAACGTCTTTCTTCTAAATTATGAGGATTCTCGGTGCCAGTAATGAGTATTATGTTTATTGAAAATTCCACAGTTTATAAATCGTGTTTGATCCAAATATTAAAGTTGGGTATGCTGATAACCATTCACTAAATGTGATATATTTATTACAATAGTAGGTTTAAATACAGTTGGATGATTTATGCCGTTTGTTCTTCAATCTTTCTTATGACACTTTCTATTAGACAGCTGCGTTTCTTGCTTATATATGAATAGGTCTTTGGTTTCGGTTTCAAAAAAGACCCGTATAACAGGTTAACAATTATCTATGCCTTTGGCTTGGTTATATATATATATATATATATATTCTCTTCGTTGGAATAATATATAAAAACTCGGCTGTGGGAAATGATAACAAGTACTATTACAAAATGATTGTTATATTCTTTTATATATATATATATATATATATATATATATATATATGGCGTCGGTAAGAAAATATATATCTCAAAAACAATTGAATATATATATATATATATATATATATATATATATATATACTTATATATTTGTATATATATTTACCCTGTAGCTATAGCGGTTTATAGCAATATGTAAGCCAAATTTGGGACACATTGTATATATATATATATATATATATATATATATATATATATATATATATATATATATATATATATATATATATATATATATATATATATATATATATATATATATATATATATATATATATATATTATATATATACGTATATATACACACATATATATATATATATATACATTGTTATTATTTGCATTTCCTTGCTGTTTTCAATTACAAAATGAAAACTAGATCTACCCAACATTAAAATGCTGATAATGCTGATATTCGTAAAAACAGTTAAGAAACTGAAGAACTAGACATTGATGGAGTTTTCTAGTTAAATCAGTTAAATTTGCTACTTTCAGCTGTACAGTCTGGCAAGGGTGATTTCCGTTCTTTACATGAATATTCGTTACAAGATACCATATTTTATGGTATTCGAATGGTTATTCCGAAAAAACTACGTGCACGTATCCTGGATGAATTACATGAAACATATACAGGCATAATCGAACTGAATGCAATTGCCAGAAGTTATGTATGATTGAATGGTATTAACAAAGACATAGAGGAAATGGATAAAGGTTGCAGAAACTGCTGCTTAATCCAGAATAGTCCGTCAAACGTGCCAGTACACCACTGGAAAACGCCAAAAGAACCATGGTATCGTCTTTAGATCGATTACACTGGACCTTTTCAAAATTCTTATTTCCTAATAGTAATAGATGCAAACACGAAATGGTCTGAAGTAGTTCCTAGCAAAAGTATTACTTCTACAACCACAATTTACATTCTTAGAAATGTATTTTCCAGATTTGGTATACATCTTCTGGAATGCAGCAATGTTTCAAATCTAAGGGTTTAATATATAAGCATACAGCTCCATGTCATCCGTCAACCAATGGTCAAGCCGAGAGGTATGTTCAAATACTGAAAGAAAAACTAGGGTCAATGATGGATGAACCACAACCAGCCAACGTCAAAATAGCATGTCTACTAATGCAACATAGAAAAACACCCATTAGTACATTAAATATTGCGAGTTCAAGTGGTCTAGTGTTTAAAACATACTTCTCGAACAAGAATTGATTTGGTGAAGCGTTATGTTACTTCGGCGCATTTTCAAGATACGGAAGAACAGTCTAATTGGAGATTTAGTACAAGATAAATTTTATGCCAGAAATTGAAAATAGAAGTTTGGGTCCATTAGTGCAAAGAAGGGAAGACTGCACTATGAACTTGTTGTTGATTAAAGAAAAATCATCAGACACGTTAATCAAAGTCGATCTAATTATAGAGGTGCAACTTTTCCAAGTTATCACAGTTTTCAGCCATTAAGGAGTAATGACCAACAAAAAGAAAATTTTACTTTGGTTACTCCTGGTAATGAAAAAAGTAGAGTAAACTCACATCGGGCTTTTAATTCGAATTCTGAAATATCTAGATCTAGTCCAGGTACTGCACATGTATCAGCTGCAACTCCACCTAGTTAAAATAATTTCCAAACTCCAACTAAAATTGTGCAATCGGATTCCACTTCCAAGTAGAATACCACTTAGAAGGTCAACCAGAATTCGGAAGAAATCCGAAAAACTTGAGTTTTGAAATTTCTATGACGAAGTGTTACATATACATTACCCTATATATTTTCATATACCCTTTACCTATTAACATGCATGTCATTATATTTTAAAGAGAAATAATAAGAATATAAGAAATCTGATGCATACACAACATCTCTAGACAATCAAATTGTCAAAAATGTTACCGAGTACGGTTATCTTAGTCATGCTGTCAGGCTGGTAAAAAAATCAAAAAGCCAAAATAACACGCAGAATAGGGCTAACATGAACCACTTTTGGCAAACTGCCGCACATACTTAAGAGTGCTGACATCCCGATTAACCTGAAGCGAAAAGTTTATGATTCTTGTATTTTACCAGTGGCTACGTACGGGCTCGAGACAATGGAAATTACAAAGCATAGTGCCAATCGCTTAAGAATAACACAAAGGGCTATGGAGAGAGCAATGCTTGGAATATCCTTGCGAGACAAGGTGAGAAACAAGGAAATCAAGCGTAGAATAAAGGTATCAGACATCATTAAAAGAGTAGTTGAGATCAAATAGAGATGGGTGGGACAAGTTGCTAGACAGGAAAAAAAATGGAGCATACGAGTTATACATCGATGACATAAGAAACCAAATCGGTCGATACTGGTTCAGAACGGCTCAGGATCGACATGTATGAAACCGACATGAAGAGGCTTATGTTCAGAAGTGAGAGGAGGAAGGCTAAAGAAGAAGCTATGTAATAATAAAAGAAAATCCGCTAGGCCACTATTTAAGTAGTTATAGGCACCGTGGCCCTATCAGATGGGAAAATATTAATATTCTGGGTTACGGCGTGGAATATATCATTAAAGAATGTTAAAATGATATATATTTTTTGTAACGTTTTCAATTATTTATAGCACGGTTAGAACTCTATTTTAACCATATAAGTAAGTGAATGATTCAGGGTCAGATACTAATATGATACCGATTCACCTATTAAAGAAATTAGCTTAGTGAAAACTCTGATGAGCTTATAAACGGCTTAAAAAGCGATGATTCGAGTTCTGGAATCAATATAATACCGATCTACCGATGTTACAAAACAACTAAAATTTTCGTTTAATCGCTCTGGTTATTAAAACATTAGCACAATCTGAAGGGTAAAAGAACAAACCATTAATTACTTAACTCGAATAACAGAGAAAAAATTATAAAATTATAGATTAAGATTTTATATATTTTAAGTTCCTTAGATATGAAATTAAACACGTAATCCGATAACTAATTTCTGCATTGTCTGATTGCTGCACGCATCCAATTAATGTAATCTACCACTTACTATTCAAATATGTAAAGTATTGAATTTCTTTGTTTTTAGTAGGTCGATGCTAAAATTACTAACATAATAAGAATTGAATTTTTTGAAAGTAACAATATAATATAAATAAACTGATTGGTCATCTGGCTCAATACTTTGAAATGGCTTTTTTATTATGGTTGTTGAGTAAGAATTTTAAGGAAAATATGCTTTATTATGTTTTTCCTTTTTTTATCCTAAATTACATTTTTTAGAGGCTTTATAAATTATAATTTGAAAAGAACTAATTTATTACATAATACTCTCAATACAGGAATTAGAATGTGACAGTAACATTAAAACAATTTATGCGGCATGTATGTTAACACTTTAAAAATACAAGTTAATAGGTAATCGGTTTTGTTTCCGAATGACGCTCCTAAAAAGTTTTTTTAGTGTTATTCAAGTTTGTTTTATTTAAAGTGTCCAATAGTAATGTTAATAATATACACATATTATTATAAGAACTACAATAAGTTTATCTGATAACAAAAAAATTGAATACATTTTCTTGATGATTTTTGCATAAAAGGTGATCAGAATTGCAAGAAAATGTTGGAAAAGCATTACGAAAAAGATTTTTCAGTTCAAAGACATGGAATATCTTTTCAAAATGTTTTTTGCATAAACCGTATTTTTTTACCTTCCTTCTTTGTCGACAGTATTAAGCCTATCTAGGCATCTAATAGTAGAAAGCTGAAAGACAAAACCAAATCTTGGTAGTGATAATTTTTAGTTAGATAGATAGCACGGCTCTGAAGTTTGCCTAAATATGATTCAAAATAAATTATGATCGGTTTTTAAAGGGGTACTTATAAGAAACAAAAAACACCTATCACTTTCGTTCTTGCGAAGGATCGTTGGAGATGCAGAAGAATATATCGAAAAATTACATTTTTATATCAGACCAATTAATTCGATCAGGTTACCAAATCAGGGCAAAACCATTGATTTACGACAGACGTCACTGACGTCAGTTTTTGACACACCTGGCATTTTTAACAATATTAGACACCAAAAATAAAGTCTGTAGTAATTACAACAAAAAAAATCACTTAAAACAAATTTCTGCTGGTAGACACCGAGAAATTTGACGCTTTGGAATCCGTTATCGATTCTACAATTTTGTTAACTTTTTATTACTACGCCTTGGCAGCGTTACAATATTTTGCTTGTAGGAATTTTTTGTTGGGAATTTTTACTAACAATTTCTTTTATAAATTGTTATAATGCAAGTAACTTGGTATCTGGGTGCCTTATTATGCCAACAACAGAGTAATTTTTGAGTATATAGGCCTTAAGAAAATACTGTAATAAATACAAACTCGTAATTTACCATTTACAAAATAAATAAACTAATTTCAAAAGTCGTTTAACAAAAAAGTACTTGTTCGATTCTTGAATTATTTTTACTATTTGTTACTCTATATTCTTCTAGATTAAATTTTGTCATGCAAAATATACAAGGTGGGACACAATTCAATTGCAGGATTAATTGAAAGTGCTTCTTTTTCTTTCAAAATTTCCAAGGCTACCCTAACTTCAAAAATTGAGAGAATTGTGTCATTATGTAAATTTTTGGATAGTTTCAGTCTTCTGCTTTTATTTCTTTTTTGAAAATCGTTAATATGTCAAGTGACAAAAAAATTATGATTTAAGTTTAATCATATATTTTCAAAAACCAAAATGTTTGTATAAATGATAACACTTTTAAACTTGTACATTAACGTTAGATTAAAATGAATTAGTACCACAATAACTATAACAATAATAATAAGAACCCCACAGATGGAGGGAGAACAATTGATTTTTGAAAAATGTAGTGGCAAACTTAAATTATTATAACTTTTTTGGCACTTGAAAAATTAACGATTTTCAAAAAAAAAACAATGAAAGAAGTCGGGGACTATCCCAAAACTTACAAATGACAAAATTCCGTCAATTTTTAAATCAGGATAGCCTTGGTAAATTTGATAAAAAACAGCACTTGCAATTGATCCTGTAGATGAATTGTGTCACCTTGTATATGTCGCGTGGCAAAATTTAAGAGCTGAAAACATACAGCTATCAAATACAATAAAGAATTCAAAAATCGATCAACTATTTTTTGTTAATCGAGTTTTGAAACAAGGTGAAAAAATGTGTGGCCCATTTCATTGTTTAAAAAGTTTATTTTACCTTTAAAGTAAACGTAGTTGTTATCGGAAAAAGCGGCAAAATCACCCATATCTTGACTAACTTGATCCTCAATTTTTACCTCAACTTTTCTCCAAGTCATCATCTCTTTGTTAAAAAAATATGCACGTTTTTCATTCAAAAAAATCACAAAAAACTGTCCACAAAAAGAACAACATTTTAAATGCCTGCCTACTGTTGGTAGTGGAACAACAGGACTCCATTTATCTGAAAATTACAATTTCCATATGATTTTCTGAAATGAATTAAAAATACCATAATCTAAAATCAAAAGGTAAACTAAAATCACATATTATTTATAAAATATATTTAAGAATATTTGTTTATTTATGTCTGGAATACAACGTGTAAAGTAAATTTTGACAATAACAAATAGCAGCAAATTAACACCACTGATCACAACGGAACAAGTTAGTTGCTAATATAAAATAAACATATATTAGCAGTGCTTAAAATTTTTTTTAAGAAAACTAAAATAGGCAAAACAGTACCTAAAACAGTAAATTAACCATTTTACATATTAAAAGCTCTAGAAACTAGAAACACATTGATGCTAAGTACTTTTTAAAAAAGTAGGAAGTACTACGACTCTCTGGTAATCGATGTAAACCTCGCTGCAGAAATGTGTAGCATTTTAGTTTTAAAATCCTCCCGTTTATTTATTTTTAGGCTTATTTACCAGCATTCCTAATTAACACTATTATGTTACACATTCAACCATTAAGTAGGCAACTAACAAATCAGATGCATCATGCAATCTTGCCAATTCCCCTAACTAAAATCTCATGAGTCGTATAAGTTGTCACCAATACATTTCTTTAAAAATTCGGATTTTTTATACGCCATGGCTTGCTTGATATCAGCTGGAAAATTAAGTAAACAAATGAACGAGGGTCGCCTTGGGGGGTCTTCTTCTGGTGGCCAAAAGGAGGCGATACCTTCTTAATTAATTATTTTGTGCAAAAATGTAATTATTGCTCCATGCAATATAATTGCACGTTTAGTTGTCTGCTAAGGCAGCTAAAGGGTCCTCCTCCTCCTCCCTCCGGCTACATAGAGATTAGCAGCTTTTTTCTTTTGCATTTTTCTGGCCTTGAAGAAAATGGGTAGTTAACATAACCTGTCTTTTTTGCAATTTATTAAACTGGATCGGTATTCCACATGCTCTGGTAGAACACGTGCCAATACCTGGCTGTTTTGCTGATGTAGCGGTTCTGGGATGACTACAGTTCTACTCAAAGTTTGTGCAGCTTTTGGATTAAAGGCCAATTCTTTCCAGAGTATACATGTGGCAATAATGTGAATTTGGTGAATAGTTTGTTGTGTTATTTCTTTTCCAAGTAAGTACTTTAATAGTAATAATAGTTTTTATATAATGTCAATTTTGTTGTTCCTTCAGTTATGAAAAAATACGCTAAATTCAAATAGCCCATTCGAGTAAGGCCACAAGCGCATAACAAATATTAAACCTGTAAATTCTTCTGGCCCATCTAAATGCCATAACAATTTTTGGCTCCAGGCTTTTGATTGCTATTATACTTTTATCAAAAATTGTCCCGTCAGTAACCGAATATTTAATTTTTTTAAGGATAATAAAATGTCACTCATTTTTCATTGTTTTGTTCTCTTTCTTATAATATTTTACCTAAACGTCACTAGCGGCGATTTTAATAACTGTTATGGCATTTGCTCTATTATTATCCGTTTGCACACTAGCAGCGACGAATCCTCGTTAATAATCAGATGACCAAAATTATTATTTGGATTATTTTTTAGCTTTCAAAACGCTTTCAGTCTCTGGGAAAAGCAGTAAAACGGGCAAACAAATTAATGCCGAAAAAGTACAAAAAAATTGCAGTTATATATAGGTTACTAGTATTAATAGAGCCTGTTAGTTCTTGGAATAAGTTATTTTTGGAGATAACTGAAAAGGTGAAAGCTTTTTACCTACGAAAGAATATAAGTACAGGAGCTCCTGGACTTAAAGATCAGATTAAAATTAAAATAGGTAAGTCTGCTGAATATGCACAAAAAAGGCATATATTTTATACAGTTAGAGAAGCTTATTCCATTTTTTTAGAAGAAAACCCAGAAATTCAAATAAAGTTAAGCAAATTTTATGAGCTACGATCTAGTTTTGTCTTGCCTATACACGAAACACCACAGTGTATGTAAGTACCACGCTAACATTTTTCTTATTATTGAGATGCTTAGCAAGAAAATGAAAACGTTCCCCAGTAATCATAAAACATTACTTTTTGAAATATCGTGTGACGTAGAAAAAGAGGAATGTATGATGAACGAATATCCTGCTTGCAAAGAAATTGACTTGACCTTTTCTCATGTCCCATTGCTATTCGACCCAGAGAAGTCCTGTGAACGTTAAACAGTGGACTACTATTGAAGGATGTTAAAACATAACGTTTAACTCAGTGTATTTTTATGGTATATATTTAGGTTATTATTTCTCGGAAAAATGAAGTGAACTCAAACTCTCTTATCGCAAAAAACGCTGCTAAGATTCCACGAACAAAACAAACAAACTAGTTTTTATGCCGCCTGAACGTGTGCAGAACGACGTTCCCTTCCTCTTCCCACGTATAATTAAGTCAGTCAGCCCTAGCCGGAGGTACCGTAATGGTCTATCACGGCGCTCAAATTGTTTCCCGTCTCGCGTATTCTCATTTTCCCGCATCTGCATCCCGGCAGTGTAAAAAATAGATTGCTTCTCAGTTGGAAGTATTCCCTGTGTACATCCCGGCACATTAACCCTTGTTTACCCTGTGTAGTACTCACATATCGGTACGGTGGAAGTGTACACACCCTACACAAAGCGAAATAGTTTTACGCTGTTTATTGTATGAAACTTATAGTTTACGTCTCTTCGCTTTATGATCAGTTCAAATCTTCATGTCACTTTTATCGAAGTATTAAAGTACTATAATTAACTGTTTGTCTTTAGTCTATAAGTGCAAATCTTTATAATATATTTAGTTGAGGAAAACCACAGTGTTTCTCTTCTAAACCAGTGAACCAGACCTATGGAAAATATTAGCAGGGAAAGTGAAGATTCCTTGCCCCCTGATATGTGGTGAGAAAAAGAAACATCTCAGGCACATATTTGGTCCTTCTGCACCGGATGTATAGCAAGTTTCCTCTAGGCAGTTGTTGCAAAATCTAGCTACAAGAAAGTACGAGTTTGATTTTTAACTGAAGAAAGAAAATGGTGATTTGCTTGGAGTAGTTCAAGTGGTCCCGTCAAGTTGCAGTTCAGTGTCACACTTGGTGCATCGTCCCGTTGGAAGAAAACATATGTGGAAAGTGGAACTCTAAGGTCAGATCTTTCTTTATTTTTTGTTTCGAATTTTCAACAACTGACTCTAGCGACATATTTTTCTCTTGTAATATAAGTTTCACATTTTAATAAGCTTAGTGAATTTTTAGAATTTTATCTAGCATTTAAATTTCTAGAATAAGTTTTGCTTAGGCATTTGTTTAGCTCGTTTTTTTTTGTAATAATACCTATCGATTTTAAAATATAAGTATTTTTACTTCCCAGTACAAGAATTTCAATAAATCTAGATAAATTATTTTTAAATAACATTGAAATACAAGACCTATAAAACTTTATTCTTTTACCGAATTTACATTCTAATTTCATAACTACTCAGAGGTATTCACAATATTTAATTCTGATTTGTTTACATATCACGTTTATTTTATATCGAGTTTTATCTACTTTATAGGCATGAGTATTCCCGATAAATTTAGGATCAATCGCTCGACTGTAGTTTATTTATAGTTTAGTCATCACATTTGATATTTAGTCATGGAAACTTTACTTAAACAACGCAGCTCTTGTAAAGGATCGCTTACACGGATTGAAAATTTTATTGACAAAAATATAAACAACCCGAATGTTTCAATTTTCGAATATAAGACGCGACAAAAAAGATTAAGTGAAGTTCTCGTGACATTTTGTGAAATTCAAAATCAGATTGAAGATCTTGACAATTCTGACGATCAAATAAAAATAAGAGATGACGTAGAAAATAAGTTTTACACAGTCTTATCTCAATTAAATGAAAAAAATGATTCGTTGTCTCCAAACCTCGCCTCGCAGACTTCTAACGTACCGATAATTTTACAAAATGCACAAAATACTCCAGCAGTAAAATTGCCGAACATAGATATACCTCCCTTCTCTGGAAACCCTGCAAGTTGGACATCTTTTCTGGAACTTTTTACAACCCTAATAACAAACAACACTCAATTAACAAACATACAACGATTTATGTACCTAAAAGGTTGTTTGAAAAATGAGCCTTTAAATTTGATTAGCAATTTACAATTAACTCATGCTAATTTTGACATAGCAATAAACACGCTAACTAAAAGATACTCTAATAAATTACTATTAGTAAATACCCACATCAAAAATCTTTTCGAAATGCCTAGTTTAACTAAAAGTAATGCACAGTCTCTCAGGAATTTTCTAACACAATCGAAGCAAAACATAGACTCTCTTGCAAACTTGGTAAACAAAGAAGAACAGCGCGATTTATTAGTACTTTACTTATTAGAACATAAATTAGACTTTAACACGCGCAAGGCATTTGAACTTCACAGAGACTCTACTAAATTGCCCACACTAGATGATTTATTAGAATTTTTAGACTCGAAATGTGTGTCCCTAGAAATATTAAATCCCGAATCAAACGTTTCGTTTAAACCGCGAAATCCTCAGCAACCTAACTATCAATTGCGTTCACATTTTTCTGCAGGATTTCAAAGCCGACAAAACAATTCGAGCGACCAAGAACGACAACCAGAGACTTTTCTAAATCCCAAAATTACATACATTGCCCTTACTGCAACTCTGATAGACATAAAATTTATGTATGTGAACAATTTATTAACCTCTCGCACAATGAAAGATTACAATTTGTTCAAAATAACAATTTATGCAAAAATTGTTTAGGCAGCAAACACACTGTAGAAAATTGCACCTCGAAAAATTGTTTGGTTTGTGCAGGACGTCACCATACATTGTTACATGTTAACCCACAAATTTCTAATTCAAATCAAAGTCGCAACCCTCGTAACAATACTAATTCTAACCACCCTCAAAATCCTCCAAGGAATCCGCCTCGTAATACTGCTAATAATCAAGCTCGCTCAGTTTCTAATCGTACTGATTTGCCCAGTCACTCACAAAATTCCAATAATAATCATTCTCAAGTAACGGCTCTCTCTACTAAAACTTCAGTTGTTTTATTAGCAACCGCCGAAGTAACATTATACGATACTCACAAAAACCCGGTACGTGCAAAAATTCTGTTAGACTCGGGCTCTCAGTCTTCAATAATCACAGAAAGTTTAGTAAAAAAACTAAAATACAAGCCTTATACTCACAATTTACAAATATCAGGAATATCCCAAAAAAGCACAGTTTCTAATAAAATGGTTGACTTAGATATTTTTTCTAACGTAAACACAGATATGAGTTTTAACCTTTCTTGTGCTATTCTGGACAAAATTACTTGTAAATTGCCACAGACACAGATTGACATTAACAAATTAAAAATACCCTCAGAAATAAAATTAGCTGATCCTACTTTTTTCATCCCCTCGACCATCGACATATTAATTGGCGCGGACGCTTATTATATGTTGTTATCCCATGGAATTATAAACCTTGGAAGTAACCTTCCCGTGCTTCATAACACACATTTAGGGTGGGTAATCGCCGGAAATGTTCCATATTCATCGCCCCGCATCAACTCACACGTTAGTGTTGTATCCCCATTAATAACGAATAATGTATCTTTGTTTTTACAAACTCATGAAAATATCGGTAATAATATTGATGAAGTTTTAACGAAATTTTGGACGCTAGAAAATATCCCAACTAAACCTAATTTGTCACCCGAAGACGAATTGGCCGAAAACATATTTTTAAATACCACGATAGTTTTAGAACACGGCAGGTATCAAGTTAATATACCTTTAAAATCAGAAAAAGGAAATTTAAAGTTAGGTGATTCTTTCTCGATTGCAAAAAACGATTTTTATATTTAGAGAAAAGATTTCAAAACAACCCTCAGCTATTTTTAAGTTACAAAAATTTTATTCACGAGTATGTTAAATCAGGTTATGGTAAAAATATCCCCCTTACTTTACATAATAAAAATAACGAAAATAAATACTTTCTTCCGCACCATTGTGTCATAAAAGAAAGTAGTACTTCCACGAAACTCAGAGTAGTATATGACGCATCCTGTAAAAGTTCTTCAGGATTTTCGCTTAACGATATCGCTTTACAGGGTTTACAGTTCAGCCGGACCTGTACGATATATTGTGTAGATTTAGAACATCGAAATTTGTCATGACCGCGGACATCGAAAAAATGTATTTACAAATTAAAATTAACCCGGAACAGACGTTTCTCCAGAACATTCTATGGAGAGATAGCCCGACCCACGAATTAAAATGTATAGAGTTAGTAACAGTAATTTTTGGAACAAATTTTGCCCCTTATGTCGCGACTAGAGTTTTAAATGAAATTGGTTTAAAAGCTAAAAAAGAGTATCCACTCGCCTCAAAGGCTTTGCTAAATTCAATGTACGTGGACGATATTTTGTATTCTTGTAATAGTTATGACGAACTAATTGAAACCAAACAACAATTAAACATAGTTTTGAACTCAGCGGGTTTCAAATTGCATAAATTTTGCTCTAATTCCCAGGATTTCTTACAAAATATTTCTACAAATAATCTCGATGATAGTCAAACAAATAATTATGACATCAAGGTCGAAAATAACTCTAGTAAAGTCCTAGGAATTTCATGGAATTCGAAATTTGATTATTTTTCTATTCTGTACCAGAAAATTCAGGAAAATATACCTTCACAAAACGAGAAGTACTTTCTAAAATATCACAAATGTTTGACCCGCTTGGCCTCGTGAATCCTATTATAACAATCGGTAAACACTTAATGCAAACAATTTGGCTTAGTAAAATTGGATGGGATGAACCTTTAACCTCTGAGTTACAAACAGAGTGGAAAATTTTCATGGACAGTATGCCAAATCTATTAAATTTAAAAATCCCGAGATATCTTTTTACAAATAATGAAATTGTAAAAATCGAATTACACGGTTTCGCAGATGCTAGTGTGAAAGCTTACGGCGCATGCTTATATATTCGCGCAATTTATTCTGATCACTCTGTATCTAGCACTTTGGTAACCGCAAAATCTCGTATTGCTCCCATAAAAACAGTGACTCTACCTCGGTTAGAATTATGCGGCATGGTAATTCTGGCAACACTTACAAATAAAATTCTCTCAGTATTTTCTAATTCCCTTAACTTTAACTCCGTAAATCTTTGGACCGACTCACAAATCGCACTGTGTTGGATCAAATCGCACCCTTCTCGTTGGTCAACCTTTGTTTCAAACAGGGTGAGTCAAATTCAGGAATTGACCAAGAATTTTAAATGGAGGCACATAAAATCATCCGACAATCCCGCGGATATAGTTTCTCGCGGTATGTTAGCCAAAGAACTCATCATATCCGATATGTGGTTTCACGGTCCTAAATTTTTACTCAAACCAGACACGGATTTCGATAAAATTAATATTAAAATTAAAATAGATAAACTCCCGGAAGAACGAAAGACTGTTATGATAAACGTAGATAACGATTTCTGGGAAAATTTATTTTTAAAATTTTCATCTTTTACTCGACTGCAGAGAACAGTGGCGTGGTGCCTTAGATTTGTACACAATTTAAAAAATATCACCAACAAAACAGTAGGTCCCCTCACGGTTGATGAACTACAAAATTCGTTGTATCAAATAATAAAAAAATTACAAGAAAAACATTTTGCAAAGGAAATTCACGAATTAAAAAGTAATAAGCTTCTTACTAATAAAAATATCCTCGGTCTAAAACCCTTTCTCGATAATTTAGGATTCGTACGCGTAGGTGGTCGCTTATCAAATGCAGAGATTCATTTTGATCATAAACATCCGATTTTGTTGCCGTCAAAGAACCATGTTGTATCGCTATTGTTAAAAAAGGAACACGTTAGACTCGGACACGCGGGAGTACAAACTGTTTTATCGAATGTAAGATTACAATTTTGGCCTTTGGATGGACTACGAGAAATAAAACGAGAAATTAGACAGTGTGTAAATTGTTTTAGATTTTATGCGCATCCCAGTCAACAAATTATGAGTGATTTACCAAAAGATAGAGTGTCCATTTGTCGACCATTTCAAAATGTTGGCATCGATTACGCTGGCCCATTTCATATTAAATCTTCGCGTTTAAAAAGAGCCCCAATTCAAAAATGTTACGCAGCAATTTTCATTTGTATGTCAACAAAGGCAGTACATATTGAAGTTGTTTCCGACTTGTCAACCCAAGCATTTCTTGCGTGTTTCAAAAGATTTATTTCTCGAAGAGGTAACCCCTCAACTATTTTCAGCGACAATGGGACGAATTTTCTAGGCGCCAGGAATTATTTAAAAGAATTACATACCTTTTTCAAAACCGAAAAATATTTAAATCACATTAAAGATTTTTTAACTTCCTTAGAAATCAAATGGAAATTTATACCCCCACGCAGCCCGCATTTTGGAGGACTATGGGAGGCGGCAGTTAAAGGTGCTAAGTATCATTTAGTTCGAATAGTAGGAAACTCACACCTTACATTCGAAGAATTGACAACTATCTTTACACAAATAGAAAGTGTCATGAATTCGCGGCCCCTATGTGCTCTTTCCAACGACCCCTCAGATTTTAGTTACCTTACGCCTGGACATTTCCTTATAGGAACAAACCCCACTGCATTTCCCGAAAGAGATTTGATTAATACACCTGAAAATAGATTGTCTTTCTGGCAAAGATGTTGTCAGATGCAACAGCGATTCTGGAAAACATGGTCAGTAGAGTATTTGAATAGGTTACAAAACAGGCCAAAATGGCTTAATCCCTCTGAAAACCTAAAAGTAGGCGATTTAGTCTTACTAAAAGAAGATAACACTCCTTCGCTAGTGTGGCCCAGAGCTCGAGTCACAGAATTAATACCCGGACTAGATGGCAAAGTAAGAGTTGTCAAATTAAAAACAAAGGATGGCGAATTTACGCGCAGCATTGCGAAGGTATGCCCTTTGCCGTCATCTCAATAAAAATTATTCTATTCCTTAACCCTCTCATTTATCACGCATATTTTTTTTTTTTTGAAGTTACCCCTTATCGAAGTATTAAAGTACTATAATTAACTGTTTGTCTTTAGTCTATAAGTGCAAATCTTTATAATATATTTAGTTGAGGAAAACCACAGTGTTTCTCTTCTAAACCAGTGAACCAGACCTATGGAAAATATTAGCAGGGAAAGTGAAGATTCCTTGCCCCCTAATATGTGGTGAGAAAAAGAAACATCTCAGGCACAAAGGACAAACAAAAGTCGTAATTCAATTTGAAATAATTGATTCAACAATTAAAATTTTGAAGAAACAACTGGTCCCTTTTAGAAAACATCATTTTGTTAAAAACAATCAGCAGAAGTACTTTGACCTCAAAAGGGCAAATACTGAAGTAGCAGAAGTTATTTTGCGAATTGCTTTTGTGGAGAATTTTAAGCTTATGTCACAAGATGAAATACAAAGTGCTCACTGGCACCATGAACAAGTAACAATTTTTACTGGCGTAGCATGGTTAACACAAAATGAAATTTATTCGTTTTCTGTAGTAAGCAATTATTTAACACATGATAAATACTCTGTTTACGTGTTTATAAAGAAAAATATATCTTGGATTGGCCAGAAACAAAATGTGAAAAGCTTAAGCATCTTTAGTGTTGGATGTGCAGCACAATTCAAAAATAATTTCACCTTATCCACCTTCTGCTTTTTGCCAGAAGAGTTGAATCTTGTGAACATGAAATGGAACTTTTTCGCTACTTCACATGGCAAGGGCACAGTTGATGGCATTGGTGCTAGCGTGAAAAGAAAGGTAAGCTTAACTACAAAATGTATGCAAATTGAGTTACAAACAAAAATACATTTTAGGTATGGAACGAGATCAGGAGTAGGAAAGTTATTATTAACTTCGCAAAAGACCTTTTCAGGTGGGCAACAAGGGAATCCAAACAAATAAATAACATATTTGTAAATGTCGATGAAATTTGTGGAATAAAGTCATACTTGGATGCCAAATGGTCACGTGGAAAGGCGCTGCCAGAAATAGCGAGTTCTCATTATTTTAAGTTTGTGGATCAAAAACATACAAATTCAAAAACACCAAAAGTCTAAAAAATCAACAATATTTAATTGTTTTTAATTCTTCGTTTTTGTTATTGTTAAAAAAAATGCTATTTCATTTAATTAGTTAATTATTCTGTCATATTTGTAATTTTTAAGAAAACAATAAATTGCTGATAAAAAATGTCGAGTCAGTAATGTCCCATCAGTAATAACAAAACGAATATTTCTCTGGTTGTTTGCCTGTCCCGTCAGTAACGCCCTTTTAATGCTGTTTATTCAAAAGCTAGAAAATATTTATTTACTTTCTTTGGTAAAATTTATTCGTCTTCTTCATTTTTATTAGGTTTCTAAACATGCTTGTGATAGAAACATTAACAACAATTGCTTGTCCCATCAGCAATGCGTGGAATCGCCCTTAAGCAAATGACTATAACTCCGCCATTTTTTATCTGGTTTCAAAAATCTTCAAACGGACATTTAGAAAATTTTAAACTTTATCGGAATGTAAATTTGGTTTTTCATTTAAAAATTTATAGATGGCACCACATCCGGTTAAACCAGAAGTTAACAAAAATGTCAGACATGGGTTAAAAGGTGACAAATACTGTGCCTTTTTAACTATAATACACAAAAATCATGTTCAATTGCTTTCATTTGTAAAATATTCTTTCGTAAGGAATATTTAGAAACCGAATCAAGTTATCGAGTAGTTAAAATTGTACTTTTCAATTTATAAATAGTAAACATTTTATTTGATTATATAATTACAGTTTGGCCTATTTTATTTTAGAATATTATACAGGTTGTAACAAAACTTGAGTGTTATACTTGGTGAACGTAATTTCTGTTTCTGAAAAATCATATTTTAACTTTTATACTTTTCCTTATTAAAATAAATCTTAATATAAGAAACAAATATACAAATACTGGTTGTCTCAAAAATTTCAAAAAATCTTATTTTTTATTTGTTTACACCTTATCCCCTTTTAACATTAACAAAATTTTTGTGACAAATTTAAATTAACCATCTCCTTAATTATCACCTTAATTATGAATTAAATTTTCGTTCTGTCTATACAGACGTACTGCAGATGAGAAAAGAAAAATTTGGATTAGATAAGTAAGAGTAAGATCTAGAAAAGCTCATTTATGTGGTCAAACACAAAGAATGATTATTCATAAGGAAGAAAGATCTGGAAACAAATCAAACAGACGTTTGTTGTTGCCAGTTCTCCAGTATTTTGGTTTGTAGAGAAAAATTAGATACAGTCATCGTTGTACATTTAAAACATTCGAAGATAACTACTTTTCCACAAATTGGTTAATTGCAATAGGACCAGTAAAGTTCCGATAAAAAGTAGACTACAGATGATTACTGAATTTAAAACAGTTATATTTCTGATATGGGTCACCAAAATCGAGTGCAAAGTTGCAAACGCATGTCAATTATTTTATTTGTCTCTTTGATGGCACAATCATTCTAACCTACATTTTAAGCGAAAGTATTTTTTTTTATTTTTATACATGTTTCTACTACTACATGTTATACTATTCGCGGCATAGCTAAAAAACTACTTACTGATTGACTTCCAAAATTAAGGATCATATGGGAATGACCTGGTAACAATTTGGTAAAATCCAATATGGCCAAACAAAATGGCGGCCTAGTGAAATGTTAAAAAAATTAAGTATTACGTAGAAGTTAACTGGTAAAATTTTGGTGCGAATCCAAGATGGCGGAACAAAATGGCGGCTTAGTAACATATTTAATAATTCATCCTGCAAAACAACTTAATGGACTGATATCAAATTGTGTGCCATATCTAATTTTGGTATAGAGATGAACGAATGAAAAAAAATTACCCTCTCAGGTTTTACATATTTTCAGGAATTTAGCGACCCTAGATAAATATTCAGAAAATATCTTTATCAATTTCTTATTCCGCCGGTCCGTCTGTCTGTCTGACAATTCGCGGAATAACTTAGAAACTACTCATCAGATTGACTTCAAATTTTAGGCAAAAATTAAGGATCATATGGGGATGTCCTGGTAATATCTTGGTAAATATCCAATACAGTGTATTCGGCTAATTGTGACATACTTTTCGTCGTTTCTTAAAATTTTACTGACACGCACCTACTGTAACATATCTTTAGAGCATTTATAGGCTAAAATATTATGAGAATATCTTAAAATGTTGTTATTCTCATTTTTTTAAATTATTTTTAATATAAATTATTTTTTTTAAACTTTATGAGGTGTCACAATTAAACTATTTAAAATTCTAAATATGACACCATTTGGGTGTAATTGTGACAATGCGCTAAACTACGAATTATGCTGATTTATTTTAATTGTGATATATTAGAAGTCACAATAAAACGATTTTTTTTTACCCTGTCACAAATAAACTTTTATTTTAACTTAGATGAACACACATATGTATAAATAAACATAGAGTAAACGTTACAAGAGTATTTCAAGTTATGTATTCAAAAATAAACAACTGTTTAAAATACAACGAATATAAATATAAACTAAAACGTAAATTCATTTTTGTTTTTATGAAACAATCATATACAATACAGAAACACTGAAAAGTAAAAAAAGTCAAACTTTATTGAACAGAAAGTCCATCGAACTGAACACAGAAACGGAATCTCCCGCGGCGGTCTTCAGTGGGAGGAGGTATTACTCGCAATACATCCTCTGTTCTGATATTATCTAGGTCTTGAACATTGGCCCAAATAAAATATTCACCTTTCTTAGAAAAGTTGCTTTCACGCTTTCATCTGACACTTCCAAAACTTTACCTAAGAAATGTTTTTTTTGTGGCATAAGTGGCAATAATCCATGAACCGGATTTTAAAGAAAGTTCAAACTGATACCGTACAGTAACAGTACCCTTCTTTTTCATTTTCAGCCTCTACCAGTTCATTCATACTACTTACACCGTCATATTCGTCCGTGTTATCGCTATGTTCAGACTCATATTCTATTTCGGAATCACTACTTTCGCTTTCTTGTATATTTCTGCATTTTACGACTTTTTTCTGTTTCCTAGCCGCCACCGATTCTTCAAGTTGCTTAAGATAATCGTCTCTAGTAATAACATCTGCCAGGTTACTATTTAAAACTTTTCTCTTTTTTACTGGCGCGCTTGTTGGTCTTGCTATCTTTGTCAATAATACTTCTTCAAAAGAAACATTTCTTTCTTCACTCTGCTTACTGGATTCAGTAGTATCTTTAGATGTGAATGTACGAGCGGGTTTTGTGGAACTTGCTTCATTTATCTTCTCTATCTGTTGCTGTTGAAATTCGTTATTTTTGGACTGATCTTTATTAATTGACGTAAAGTTAGAAGTCTTAATCGCTTTCCAGTAAATAGGACTTTCGTTAGGCATGCTCTCGTCATAAAGCCCAGTGACCTGAAAAAATCTTTTTATTAAATTTTCTGGCATATTGCTCCAGACTTTTCCTACTAGAATAGAAAAATCTGCCTTGCTCATTGCTATACCATAATGTGCTCTTTGCCATAGTGTACCTTCCTCATCCCACTTTTTCTTAAAAGCTCCGAATGGTATTATGTAGTATGTGGTGGGAGTTTTAGCAAACAATGTTCTCTTCTTTTGCCAACTTTATGTATCAATGGATACATGTGATGTATGCCTATCAAACAAAAGCAAGAGGGGCCGTTCTTTTGGGCAGAATTTTAAAAAATTATCTTTGAACCAACCGTGTGGTGTGGCAGCGTATCCGGTGTGCGGAAATGCTTCTTCCGGCATCCATGCGTCCCAGACATTTTTGGCCTTGTACAATACAAATGGTGGCAATTTATCACCACAAGCTGATACATAGAATAGTATTGAGGTATTGCTTCTTCCCGTGCCATGAGTATGTCTAAAAACTGGCTTGTTTCTTTGCGCAACCACTTTTGTGTTTGAAGGATCACTGCATAAAGATGTTTCATCTAGGTTGAAAATTAGTTGTGAGCGGTCAAGCAAATTTAAATCCTTGAGAGTTTCTTCATATAGATCGAAAAATCCATTTATAACATCAGGAGTAGTCTGTTCCGTACGAATACTTTGCCTCTTGATGGGTTTCTTACATGACAAGTGTTGTCTCTTGCAAAACCCAGTAAACCAATCTTTCTTTGGTACTCCGTTTTTAAATCTTGTATTTATATTGTTTTGCCGCAGGAAAACACCTACGGTATTCAACACTTCTTTTCGCGTGAGTCCGAATCCCTAGTTATTTAATGTCTCTAACTTTGTTTCTGTCTTTTGCGATAGATCTGGCACTCTTCCAGGACGATCTCTTCTTGAAACTGGCCTGTTTTTCCATCCTTTGCATCTAGCAATCAACGTGCTTCGAGGAACATAATACACTTGTGAAACTTTTTTATTTAGACATATTGCATTATTCAGGTTGTCAATACCGTAAGATTTGATTTTTGGTTGCTGCTTTTGGCGATTCATTGTAAAAGTCTGAAAAAAAGAAATGTTGATAAACGGCGCATTGAAAAAAAAAAGTTCGGCAGTGTCACAATTAACCACCGCAAAAAATCACAATTGAAACTATACAATATTTCGGCTGTGTAATTGTGACATTTTTTTTATGATTACAACATTTTATTTGGCCGCTATTTTGTTCGACCATCTTTAATTAGTACCACAATTTTAATAGTTGATCCCTATACCACAATTAGTTATCGCACACAATTTGAAATTACACCAGTTAAGCAGTTCTTTCAGGCTCAATTTTTAAATATTTTATTAAGCCGCCATTTTGTTTCGCCATCTTGGATTCGTACCAAAATGTTACCAGTTGATTCCAACATAATAGTTGATGATTTTGCACAATTTGAAATAAATTGGTGTAGTTTTTTAATAATAATTTTTTTTAACATTTCACTAGGCCGCAATTTTGTTTTGCCATATTGGATTTTTACCAAAATGTTACCAGGTCATTCCGATATGAACCTTAATTTTGACCAAGATTTGAAGTCAATGAGGTAAGTATTTTTTTTAGATACGCCGCCAACAGACAGATAGACCGACAGAATTGAGAAAACATGTTTTTCGTCATCTAGGGACCCTGAAACGTGAACATCCGAAAAAAAATCGGAGGGTGATTTTTTCACCATTACGATACTTCCCTTTTACGAGGGAAGTAAAAATAGTTTTGGTTTCAAAAAAATTTCCATATAATATACGATTACCGCAAAAAACACGCAAAAACATGTAGATAAAACACAAAAAAAATTGAACATAAAATAAAAAACATTTAACGTATTTTTTTACGAGGTAGTTTTTAGGTAATTTAATGGTCAATAAGTTGAAAATGCAAAATAGGATTAATTTAAAAAATGTATTTTTGTATACAGGGTACGAAATAAGAACTAAATACAACAGAAGTTTACAAAATAAAAAAAAACGAGATCCGATTTTTTGTGACAGCCAAATTAAAGAGCCTGCAAATGTAAATCAGAAAGCTTTTAGAAATTTTTTGACAGTAGAGAGAGAAAAATAATGGTGAATTTGAAAAAATGCGTCATTTTTACAAAAAAGTAACGAGAACTAAATACAAAAAAGTCGCAAATCTAACCTATTCGATGGTAACTAGACAAATTTATTCCAACAAATTATTAGCCTCTGTTTTCTATTTGTTAAACACTGTTGCCAGGTTGTAGGATGCAGAATCATCTTAAAGCGGATAAATATATTCATCACAAAAATATACACGGGCAGTGAAAGCGCTCTCTTGTGTTAAGAAGCGTGAACTTCGCCCTAAATATTATTTACCATATTAGCTTTGATTCTGCCTCCACCAAGAAATAAATAATTTTATTTTTCCGTCCGTGTATATTTTTGTGATGAATTTATTTATCCACTTTAAGAAGATTCAGCATCCTACAACCTGGCAACAGTGTTTAACATATAAAAACAGAGGCTAATAATTTGTTGGAATAAATTTGTGTAGTTACCCATGAATAGGTTAGATTTACGAGTTTTTTGTATTTAGTTCTCGTTACTTTTTTGCAAAAATGTCGCAATTTTTCAAATTCACCATTATTTTTCTCTCTCTACTATCAAAAAATTTCTAAAAGCTTTCTGATTTACATTTGCAGGCTCTTTGAATTGGCTGTCACAAAAAATGGGATCTCGTTTTTTTTTGTTTTGCAAACTTCTATTGTATTTATTTATTATTTCGTACCCTGTATACAAAATTACATTTTTTAAATTAATCCTATTTTGCATTTTCGACTTATTGACCATTAAATTATCTAAAAACTACACCTCGTACAAAAAAAATACTTTAAATGTTTTTTATTTTATATTTTAGAAAATTTGATTTCGAATTTTTTTGTGTTTTATCCACTTGTTTTTGCGTGTTTTTTGCGCTAATCGTATATTATATGGAAATTTTTTTGCAACCAAAACTTTTTTGATATAAATAGCTTACTATAGATAACTAATTGTGGTATAGGCATCAACTAGTAAAATTGTGGTACTAATTCAAGATGGCCGAACAAAACATATATATATATATATATATATATATATATATATATATATATATATATATATATATATATAAATATATATATGTATATAATATATATATATATATATATATATATATATATATATATATATATATATATATATATATATATATATATATATATATATATATATATATATATATATATATATATATATATATATATATATATATATATATATATATATATATATATATATATATATATATATATATATATATATATATATATATATATATATATACGAGGCATGTTTTTTAAGTAAGTACCGTTTATATATATATATATATATATATATATATAAAAATATATATATATATATATATATATATATATATATATATATATATATATATACATGAAAGCCTGTACCTTAATAACCTACTTCTCTACATAATTTCCGTGAATATTGAGGCACTTGTCATAACGTGGCACCAGTTTTTGAAAACCCTCCTCATAAAATTCTGCCGCCTGACTGGTTAACCACTGTGTCACAACTGTTTTGACTTCGTTATCGTCTTGAAGACGCTTACCGCCCAGGTGTTTCTTCAAGTGCAAGAACTTCACCTTTATTGTGGTACCGCTCAAGGAAAGTCAATGCACTGCCTAAACGTTGGGTTTTGTGCAAATCCGTCAACATTTTCGGAACCCAACGTGAACACAATTTCCGGTAATTCAAGTTCTCGGTCACAATGCGATACAAAACACTACGAGAACATTGAGGAAAGTAGTCGCACAATAATGAAATTGTAAAGCGTCTGTTCTCTTTCACCTTTTCGTCCACTTTCTGCACCAAATCTTCATTAACGATCGAAGGACGCCCACTCCGTTCTTCATCATGCACATTTGTGCGGCCATCTTTAAATGCTCTCACCCATTTCCTTACCATTCCATCACTCATAATGTTTTGTCCGTAAACTTCACAGATCTCACGATGAATATCGATCGGTTTTACGCCTTTAGCACTAAGAAATCGTATAACAGCACGTACTTCACAATCGGCGGGACTCACGATTGTCGGAGGCATCTTAAACACTCAATAAACAACGTATACAATGAAGAATCAGACTGTAATGGCGTCTGTACATATATATATAATATATATATATATATATATATATATATATATATATATATATATATATATATATATATATATATATATATATATATATATATATATATATATATATATATATATATATATATATATATATATATATATATATATATATATATATATATATATATATATATATATATATATATATATATATATATATATATATATATATATATATATATATATATATATATATATATATATATATATATATATATATATATATATATATATATATATATATATATATATATATATATATATATATATATATATATATATATATATATATATATATATATATATATATATATATATATATATATATATATATATATATATATATATATATATATATATATATATATATATATATATATATATATATATATATATATATATATATATATATATATATATATATATATAATATATATATATATATATATATAATATATATATATATATATATATATATAATATATATATATATATATATATATAAATATATATATATAATATATATATATATATATATATATATATATATATATATATATATATATATATATATATATATATATATATATATATATATATGCGCGTACACAAATAATCAAAGCTTCCTGGTAATTAACGAGGTCAAACGGAAGTGCGAGTATCTAAGCACTCTGCAGGCTGACCTAGTAAGTACGCGACTGGTCCATCGCAGGCCTATGGTCTATCTCTCCCGTAATTACCGTATATATTTAATATTTATTTATTACGTTGAATAAAAGCCAAAAATCACCTTTAAAGCAATTTTGTACGAAACTGCTAATATGTTTAGTTTTAATAAAAAACTATCAATACATAAACATGTTCCTTACCAGACTTAAAATTATACCACATTAGGTTCTCCTGAACAACTCTAAATTTACCAATACCTCCAATGATGTAAATGCAGTCATCTATTAAAACACTTTCAAAATGGCGCCTTACCTGTGGTAACCTAAAAAGTAAGAGAACACAAAATGGATTACTGAAACAATATTATATACAGAATAAAACTTGCAAGGGTAACTTACAAATTTTTCCTTTCCCATTTTTCTTTGAACGTATCATACGACCAGAAATTACAATTCCAGTTTCCACCACCTATAAGGTATTCACCTCCATATAAAAAAACAAACTCTTTATACGATGACAACTTAAACCCAACTAACTCCTTGGCTTTATCTCCACCAATTAAAAATAAATACTTAAATGTATCGGACAGTTCATCTGTAACAATAAAGATACATTTTAAAAAGCAGTTAGCCTAAAAAAAATATAGAGTGTAAAACATTTATCTAGAATAAATGCTATAACTGGTAACTAATCATATTTGTAAAATCTGTTCTGCCAGTTAAATGTATTTATATCCATGCCATTTGGTAATACCAATTTGATCAAGACATCATCCCTATAAAAATTATGACGTCATTCAGTTATTGTATTTTAAATACAATATATTTTTTTAGATCAGTGGAACATTTTAAACATAATTATATGTAACAAGTCTTATACCTAAATTCAACTGTCAAAAAGAGCCATTTCAAAATTTTCATTGTGAGCCCTCCATCGTCCAAAGGGTTTACAGTTAGAAAGAAATTACTTGCACTATCTTATCGACAGCAACTGAATGCTAAAACTCCACACTTCCGTTCAAACCGATGATAGTGGATCTCAATGGCGAATAATAAAATTTCCAGATAAACCGGAAGATGTCATCCAATAGATTCCAGAAAGCTAAGATAGGAAAATGTAAGTCACCATTTGGCCGATAGAGAGCTTTAAATGACACAAAATAACAATTTTGAGCCGCCGTTTTCTCAAAAGCAGTTGAATTGGTGTATAGAATATATTACAACCTATGTGATGAGAATGTTCCACTGATCCAAAAAAAATATATGGGTTGAATTTAAAAAATAAATGTATAAAGTTATAATTTTTACACGGATGATGTCTTTATCAAATCAGTATTATTAAAAGATCCGAAATCGAAAAAATTAATTCACTGTTAATTCAAATTATGTTTGTTTTTAAATTAATAAATTTATTCCAGTCAAATGTTCTAACTTGCATTAATTTATGTACCGAGGTAATAAATATAATGGCACATATACCTCTCAAAAGTAAAAGAAACACTCATCTACGCTGAATATCTGCTTATATAATCTTTTATTTTGTTTTTCTTTCTACCAGATAATATTTTTTATTTTCTTGAAGTTCCATTAAATATTTTTCCCTCCTTAAAATAATGTTAGTCCAACGATACTGATACTAGACTAAGATACAATTATATTTAGCAAAATAGCACGAGCAGAAAAAACAAGCAAAATTATAACTTAGATTTATATTATATAATATCTCTTATATGATCACTCATCAAAAGAAGTTTTCTTAACTCTATATTTACGATATACAGCTACCCAACGATAGTATGACAATAATGAGATAGTTGCCAGCAATGAAGTGATAACTGAGGCGAATAATAATATACAAAATATATAAAATAACAAAAGACGTATGTATGTTCTTGACACTTCTCGATTGAGGCGCTTCATAATAGGTATTGTTAGTTTCCAAAAAATAAATATATGATAAATAATAAAAATAACATCTACACGTATTACAGATAATACATTGAACAATTATTTGACAATGTTCTGTTTTTAAGATACGATTTTTGCATCTTTAAAATCTAAATTTTATATCTGCAATAAAACTCAAATATCTACGCTAATAACTACAGCTATGAGATATCCACACAGTAAAAATATATACCAATGATCTCGGTTTTCCCAAAATATAACCTACAAATATGTATCTACATCAATAACTCCTACCAGTTTGATACAAATGTGCTCCCACTATAATTATGATTGATATTTTTAACACGTATGACCCTAAAAAATACCAAGTATTTCCGCTAATGACTTCCAGAATTTTACTTTTTTTTCTCTTTTATTTACACGTGAAGATATAATGAAAAATCAGACAGCAGCAAAAAGTATAGCAAAGCGGTTTTGACCAACTAGTAATACTACTCGTCAATTACAACACAGGTCAAAATAGAACCATGATCAAAGTTAATCAATTAAAAAAAGTTGAAAATCTTTACATTGAACAAATAAAAGATGAATACCAAATTTGCATTTTTAAAAAATGCATACAAAATGCAGCTGTCTGATGTATCCGACATAGTAATAGTGACAAAAGGAGATTGACTTCAAAAACTGATTATTCTATTTTACTTTAAACAATGTTTAACTATTACAATTGTCCAGCACAGCTTTTGTTGAATATTGTTTTATTTAGTAATTAGATTAATATGTCAACTTGCATATTTGCGACGATGTAAAAACCAACATTGAATAAGTCCTATTCCTATTCCTAACTACTATGGCGATAATAATCAAGAAAATAAACTGACTATTCTACATTGTGTATAAATTATGGTCGGGCGGTGTTAATGTGAAATTGATAAAACGGTAAGGTGAAAACACGTGCAACACCTTACATTAGATTAAATAATAACAAACGGAAAATACATTTAGGGAATGTCACGCGAAGTTTAGCATAAAATAATCTAAAAATATCATCCATACAACGAACTAAAACTTTTATCCAGGCCGGACTTACAGGCTGCACGCTAGAATGCCAATTTTGACTGTAATCTCAATTGAGTGTAAAATCAACTGGATCTTGCTTAGCTGATTTCAGCGAAAGGAACAGCTGTTTTTTTTCTCGGTTGTCCCAGGCTACGGCCAACTGGATCTTTCGCAGAATGCCAATTGTCGAGTCTCGCCTTGATCCGAAATTTTTAAATGATCTTAAAACGGTAGGGTTCTCCCGTCGAGCTAACATGCGGTAGGGAGACTCGGCATATTCACCTGACTAAAGCATCAAGCGTTTGATAATATGATCTGCCTTTGGAAACGAGAAAAATGGTTTTCCTAATATTTCGCGACAGTTTTATTATTTTATATGCTTCCGGTAAATTTATATTTAACCAAGAATGGATTTTCTAGCATGAAAAATAAGAAAATTCCAGCGATATTATTAAATATGAAATAAAACATTTATTTCTAGGGATAAGACTGGTAACATAGGCTTCCTCACATAACTCGGTCTGATTATGAAGCGCGGCGCTTCGATTGCGTTTACAGCATGAAAAGCTAATATTTCGTTTTACTGCGGGTTTTTTGTCTCGATTACGTATAACGCGTACCTGCTTTGTTGCCGCTCGGTCTTGCTCGCGTACTCCATTCGCCGCAGCATAAACATTATTTATATTCAATGTAGTCGATTGTTGTTATTGATTGTACACGCCCCTTTTTTGCATTCTAAAATTAGGTAGCTACTTTTGTAATGAAACTAAAAAAAGCTTATGCGATTGGCGTGGATTAATAGTGGTAAGTAGCGTCAATGGATTTTGTTTTTACTAGTTGCAAAGCTTAGTAAAGCAAGGCAAAGTGTTTTTGGAGTTTAAACCTTTTTCTAGACCTGCGGGAAGCTAAATATTTTTTTATTCGTCCAACCAATGACTCCCTGTTACGAGTTTTTGTTATTTCTCTTAAAAGTTAAAAAAAAAGCGAACAATTCGATTTTTATGTAGCTTTAATTTTTTCTTGACATCTAGAATGATTTAAGTTATTGACTCGTTTTGTACGCTTAAGGTTAATTTTCCAATCTGACGTTTCGGATTCGAGAGACCATCATCAACTTTCTTAATTTAAATGTAGACCTAGATTTTTTATTTCTATTCCATGCCCTTCATAACTACCAAATAAATTGTGAGATAACAGTCATAGCGTACCATTCCAACGTAGCAACGTCATCTAGTGAGCACTAACAAAGTCATCACGGTACAGTTTATAGCTCCACGAGTAGAGCAAAAAAAGCAATTTTTTTCGACACCATGTTAAATAAAATCTAATCTAAGTAAAAATGTTTGACTTTCCCCCACCACTTTATTTTTTAAAATAGACAAAAATGGTCTGGAGCGAAAAAATGCATAAATGGTTGAAGAATATAATGTTTATTTTTTCGACATATCTCTCTTTTGTGTTGCTGTTACGTTCCCTAGCGGTCAACTTTCCAGCTTGAAAATAATTTGCAGCGATTTTTCTTGGCCGATTTACCTACAAATATTTTATTCCTTAAGTTATGTCATTAACAGTTTCCGAGCAACACCCGACGTCATCTATCATTGGACCACCCTGTACTTAAAATCAAGGGTGTGTGTGTGTATTGTATATTCATGTAACAAAATTGACTCAACATTTTTTTATAGTTTTCTGCGTATTTTTAAAAATAAAGATATTCGCTTTTTTGAAAATTTCCAACAATTAAATTTGAAAGAAACATTTTTAAAGTTTCATTCATTAGATTTCTTTGAGTTATGAGAAGTCCTTATTTTCCAGATTCAGTGTACTTACATATACATACAGAGACTCAAAAACTTTAGGAAAAAATGAATTTTTGAATAGTGATTTCATATTTAGTTATAAAAATATATCTTCAGAAAATATTTCGTAATTCCTTTTTTGCGTAATCTTTTTACTTTAGTACTTGACTGCCATAAACTTTAGAAATAAAGTAAATTTTGAGACTAACTTATAAAATTTTTATAAAAAGTTTTTTTTCGTATACCCACAAATTAAAAATTTTTCCTATCGTCAAAACTATCAGGGGAAACCCATCTATATTTATGTTTATTTTTTCGGAAACGTATTTATTTAAATCAAAACTGTAAGTCGTTGCGCAATAAATACATTTGTTCCGTGCATTTTAGTGATGAAGATTTTGCATCGGAAAAAAGTAAAATTAAAGCCAAATGTTGTACCCGAAAAGTATTCTCATTTATGCGATAATGAAAGTTTAACCGTAAAAACGCCTTCTAAAACCTATTTAAGAAAACGAAATTTAGATGTTTTCTACGTAGAACAAACCAGATCCGAAAATTACGAGAATTGTATACCCAGGAAGAATATTAATTTTAATGATTTTCTGACTCCGAAGAGAAAACATGTTATTTAAGAAACATGTAACATGCACAAGTGCTAAGCTCCCCAGAATACCCCAAAAACAACCAAATTAACAATTTTAAAAGTAAGGTTTCACTGTGTACGAAAATATTAAAATATACAAAAGGAAATTTTGCAATTCTAAAAAACACTATTCAAGAAGTAAAAGGACAGTCATTTCAAATTCATATACATGCCAGTTAAGTGTTATTTTTTCCTCGACTCTTTACAATACAAAAATCGACTACGACTCGTCAATAATATCTAATAATATTACAAATAATGATAATTATAATAATATAGCCAACGAAAATACATACGTTAATTTTGCAGAAAGTGATAAAACCCCATTCATTAATCAGTAATAAAATATATTTTAAAAAAGAACATAATAACAATTTTTTTTAGATACTTCGCAAGTATATACAATGGATACATATACGACCCTTTCGTCTTCGTTAGTTTTAAAATAACTGGATGAATATTACGTATAATCAATAAAATTAAAAAAAGAAGTGTGCAAAACTGGTCTAAAAATATAACATTCTGAAAGCATATATTTTTATGGCCATTCTCGCAATTCTTCATTTATATTAAGATAATAAATTTCGTGATTCCTCTTCTAGTTCTGTAAGAAAGAACTAATATAATAATATACAATTACCAGTATCAAAACGTCCCAAAGACTAGTATGTTGGCTTGTAAAATACCAAATCCAGATACGACCCAAGGAACGCAATTTTGCATATTCTTATTTGCTAAAGTAACCTATTTTTTATAAATCGCTAACTTCAAAGCAAGGACATGCCCCATTTTATAAATGTTCAATATCAAAAATCTTAAAATATTATGTACTCAGTGAATTTTTTATTTTTCTACAATGTGTTATTTTCAATGTGTACTGTAAATCAGCCTAAACTATATTAAAAATTTATTTTTCAAATTAACCCAGCTGCCAATTTGATATACAGGTATGTCACTTTTCTGTAATAAAGAAAAAATATAAAAAACTTTTTACTTTTTTTGTTATTCTGAGGAAATGTTTTTCAAAACCCTTTATAAGTAACAACACAAACCACTTTTTTGCTGCAAATAATAATAAAGTATGTCGTATTTCTTCGGTAATATATACATTTTGGCTCATAGAACAAAAATATTAAAAATTGGAATTTAAGAGAAAACCGTATATGTCGCCTTTGTGCAGTTAGAGAATAAAATTTAAAAAATACATATTGTATGTACATAATGTTAATTTGAAATTTCGCAAAAATAAATATAGGTACAATAAGAAAGTTTAATGAATGAACAAGGAATGCAAAATAGAGACTTTAAACCGTACGCAAACTAAAAATAAGTTAATAAAGGCGACCAAATTGAAACAATCCATTGGACTTAAATACTTATTTTAAAATATTTTTGTAAGAATTAAAAAATGTCATATGAAATGGGACATTGGCTTAGACAGTGGTCATTTTACATCTGCAAACTCCATTATAGTATACTTTTTTAATCTATAATAATCGAAATTTCTTAGATGTCAACAACCTCTGCATAATTATATTTTTCTGAAGCTTAATTTTGTAATTTTTTTAAGATTCGTAACACGCAAAATTCTTGCTTTCGTCTATTTATATTTATTAACAATCAATAATCAACCAAACCCGAACATTTTATTAATCCTACCACATCTAACAACAGCGTGTGACGGAGCTGCGCTTCTGGCGATATCTAGCGGGGAATAAAATTATAAAATTGCACGTTGTTGCCAGTCTTATTTTATTATAAAGCCAATATTTCTAGTTACAGTTATAATACTTCTTACGGAATAAAGCATTTCTTTAAGGAAGAAACATTTAGTGACTTCGTTACAATATTGAGTGCTACAAAGATTATACTCCTGCTTATTGGCGCTGTTGAAAAAAAAAGAAAAAATATTATGGGTAGCAAGCAATCCAAAGAAGAGATACTTATTGCACAAGTAGATAATAGCGACGGCACAACTAATTCTTCCGCCTCCAGTAGGAACGTGTCGCTCTTTAAAGTGTTGGTATTCCTGCTTATTATTAGGTAATCGCTAGTTATTGCTATCTACGTGCAACGAAAATCCTGAAAGAGATTCGATTCGGCGAGAAATTTCAAGAAGTCGGGAACTTGCATAACGAAGAATTTTAACCAGACGATAAATCTAGTCTGGAACAATTTTATAAATCGATCCGATCAGGGAACTTCACTGACCAGTCCAACCGGTAGCTAGGATCGAGGGCATGGACTAGTAGTAGGCGAATTGCCCTATGGAACTAGGACAAGAAATTCCCTACCCCTACCGCCCCCGAGGACAAGAAGTTGTAAAGGTTTGAGTAACAATAATAGCAGATCGATTTGCGAAATGTAAATGGAAAGTTCGCTATCCATGCATTCTCGAACGGGGTAAGAAATAACGAACTTCGAACACTAATTAAAGGTAGGGAGTATTCCACATTAAACAAATCTATTACAGTGGCCAAAGATGAGGAAAAATTAACCCTTTCCCATCCAGTTAAAATCGCTTTCCACATGCGAACACAAAATTTAACTAGGCTTGAAAATCGTGACAGTAGAACACATTTTCAAACAGAGATAAACAAACTAATAATAATAACAGAAACAGAACATATGGCTAGTAAAATATAAACAATGGTCAGCACAAGAGCTATACACGACCACAACAGATTTAAACGAATTTGTCAGGTAATTAAAATTATAGTTCGAATGAAAATAAACCAAGGACAAAGGTTCCCTAATGCGAATAATAATAGTAATAACGATTTTTTAGAATACCTCAACGAACTCCACCCCAACATCAAATTCACCATGGAGGTGGAACGACAACAAAAAATTACTTTTCTAGACCTTACTCTCGAAAGAATGCCCCATAATATCAAAATTTATAGAAAGTCTACACAAACAGATCACATGATCCGCTGAGATTCATGTCATTATATTTCACATAAACTAGCTGCCCTCAAAAGTTTGTTCCAACGACTTTTCTCAATTCCGCTAAAAGAAGAAAATTTCACTCAACACAAAAAACATAATCTACCAAATGGCTACAAAGAATGGTTTTCCAACACACGTAGTCAACAACATATTTAAAAAAAACAAAGACAAAATCTTTGCGAAAACTCTTAAATAAAATTTATTCGCCAAGAACAACTTGCCGCGAAACGATTGGTTTCCATGCCATTTTTAGGCAAGATCTTAACAATTATAGGAAGATCTCTAAACCAACTTGGTAACCATATTTTCATTTGCTACAAACCAGTAAATATTGTTGCCAATTTTTTCTCATCTTTAAAAGACAAAATATCTTACCTAAACTGGTATGTCCCCACAAGTACGTATCAAAGACCATCTCAGGTTTAGCAGATTAGAAAGAAGATAAAAACTCTAAATTATTACATTCAGTAAACAAAGGGAAAAAACTAGATATCCTTGAAAATATTGAGATAACACTTTCACAAGACCTCTCTCCCCTTAATTTAAATGATCAATTAGGTAACTCATATCGCCAATACATGAGTGCTCTAAAACTATCTAAATAATTAATTTCATTTTTACTCCGTATAAACGAAACACTCCAACTAATCTTCTTTCGTTGCGTTTTGTTCCACCTTCCCGTCATGGACTTTGACCCAATTTGGCTAACATACAAATATTAAATTACCTACTTTTTCATTCATTATTTGAACCTTTCGTCCTTTTTAGATTGGTAGCAAGATTTTCATCATTCCAATTTAAATATATGCAATCTAATCAAGATTATCTAGATGTTAAAAAATATTTCATAAAGATTTATATGAATTTTTTTTTGTAATTACTCACTATTTGGACCACGGCAATCCATCTAACTTTCTATATATTACTTCCCTAGTAAAGGGAAGTATTATAATCGTGAAAACATCACCCTTTCAGCAGTGGCGTAGCTAGGTCGTGTCCTCGGATGACAGTCGACTTTAACATGTGTTTGTGATAAATGAGTAATAATTAGTGCAATGTATTTCCACATAATTGTTTTACGTCCTTTGTTATAGTTAACTTCTTTGTGTACATAACTATTTTGTGCGAAACTATCTATCTATCTAATGTGAAAAGTTTTTTGTCCTGTTTCCTGTAAGTACAACTTCGGAATTTACCACATTATTTCGAGTTTTTTATAATTGCAGACAATCAGTTGTACCCTGATGATGATCCCCTACTATCGAAACGCGTAGGAATGTAATAAACTTTGATACAAGATGGCTGACTGGACTTCTAAGTTCCTCTTTCTCCTTTTACTATGGAACGCAAGATATGATATTTTTATTAAATAGTATTGCTAGTACTAGCGTAATGTTTTCAGAAAATATTTTAAAGACAATATAACTCATGTATCACCTGACTCAATTTGGTCCAATAAAAATTAATGATTTCCTTAATTACATTTTATTACAGCGGCATTAATTTTATCACCTTATTCGGTCCGTTTCTAAGAGAAGTACAAATTTGTCATATTTGTCAAATGTAATTTTATTCGTTGTGGTTTTATAATTTCGAAGTAAAATAATGAATTCTAATCGCCGTGGAGACGTTGATGAGGGTGAAATTAATAAAACTATTGCAAAGTCAGTCCCGAGGAGACAATTATTAATAAAAAAGTCAATGGTGTCAGTTTTTTCAATTTTTAGAATTTCTTCATTCTTTATATTTTCTCGTCAAATATGACTCATGATACGATTATTCATCAAGGATATTGCTCGTTAAATTGTAACAGCACATGTAACTCGTCCTTGGGACTCGGAATCTGCAGCTCGATTTCCCTCGTAAATATCATTAATAATAATCATTTGACTTGCTATATTAGAATCTTATTAGTGATACTATAGAAGATCAGTTTTTTTTTGAGCCGAACCAGCATTTGTAAATTTTGAACTAGCTCAAAAAATTAAACACGAGCTTCTTATACTGAATGGATTTAATTCAGACATACAGGGCGTGTTAAGTTGATTTCCTTAACAAATATAATAAAAGCATACATTATGAAACTTTTGACTTCTCAATATGGATTAATAACATCAAAATATCGATATCTACGTTGTCAAAATTTGAACTGATTTTGGATGCAGTAGTGAAAGATAATTGAATTCTTCAACTTACTGTAACTTAAGACGCAACATTTGTTAATACTGAGATTAAGCCTATTAAGAGGACACCAGTCAGCAGTAAGATCGATATTGTGTTGTAAAAAAATGTAGCCGCTGATTCACTTGATTTGCGAAAATACCGGGAGGTCGTCGGTATATGCCAGTCTGAGAAACAAACTAAGAAAAAGATGCCAAATTTGTAACATAGGACCTACTAGAAATAAATCCGTGTTACTTAGAAGCCGACATATTTTTCACCCTCGGAAGAATGAGTTGGTGGACTATAACTTCAAACAGCTTAGAAGAATTATTCAAGATAGACAATGACCCGTAATTTTCAATGACACTGACATCATCTTTTTTAAAATGGGACACGCCTTGGCTTCTAAACAAACTTCAGGAAATACGCTAGACTTACGTATAATAATAAAAATGTAACACAATAGAAAACTACAAAATGGGAATTGAAAAATAAAATCAAGACATGTGTATTTTACTTTATTTTAATCTGTTTGCCTGATATCTTGTTTAACTAAATGTCCTTTGTAATGTCAATATTAGTCTATATGTTTTATTTTATCTTACCTTAAATATTTTACTATTATTATTATCTTTTATTAAGTATTTTACTACAATTATTTATTATTTTTATGAAGTGATGTAACTTACAAAAAAAGTGAACTATTTTTTGACGTATGTAAATACTTTGATGTATGTTAACATGACTAAATAAGTTTGAAGTTTGAAGACATCAGCATATTAAATCCAATTTAAAAACATAAATATAGTTGCGAACCTATTGTATTTTTCCACCAGAGGGGGCTCTGCGGCTATTTCCATCTTTGAAGGACCAGAAGAGGGAGCTGGTTCACTTATGAATGGGTTTTGGACCTTGTTCACGGATCCCAAAGACGGCGATAACTTAGCCACAAGCTCAACATTCGAATTATCTGTATGATGGCTATTAAAATGAAGTAATGTATGATGGGGAAGTTTACATACTTAAAATGAGTTGCACTTGGGACACTTTTTCACAGAATGATGTGAACAATTAACACATAATGTATGTTGTTTTACCAATAAAAATCTCTCATTTGAATTTTGGCAAGAAATCGTTGACATCTACATAAGATGCGAGAACCTGCGCAAATCATATATTTAGTTTTTTCCGTGTTATCCTTAGTAGTGACTACAAATGAAGAAGTATGGCTGTTTTTTACATGTTGTATTTGTCGGATTGTCGTCAGCGTGTTGTTATCGACGTGTCAGTCTCCCACGAGGTGGAAGTAACATTGGATGTTCCTCAAGGATCCTACATTGGACCAATCTTATTTCTTCTATTTGTAAACGATGTGGTGTCTTGCTTCAAGCATTCCAATGTACTTCTATATGCTGATGACCTGAAGTTTTACAGTGTTGTTGACTCGAACAGTAATCACCTTCAGCAAGAGCTTAATGACTTCTCTGACTGGTGTAAGACAAATTGTTTAGCTCTGAACATCAAAAAAAGCAAGGTGATTCGTTTTTCGAGACGCTACTCCACCATGGAAGTGGTTTATTCAATAGGAGATGATGAACTTGAAGTCATGACGTCCATGAATGATTTGGGTGTAATCTTCGATTAACCCCTCTCTTTTAATCTGCACATTGAGCAAATGATGCTGAAGGCTTTTATAATGCTTTGATTCATCAAGCACCATACCAAGCATATCACAAATACAAGGGCCATTGTCTGTCTATACAATGCTCTTGTTAAAAGTATTTTGGAGTACTGTTCTGTTGTTTAGTGCCCTTCTTATCATTTCTATATCAACCTGATCGAAAGAGTGCAGAACAAGTTTGCAAAATATTTGTTATTCAAACATCATTTCCCCTCTCATGGCCTACCATATAACAACAGACTTCTGCTTTGTGGTATGAGGAGCTTGGAGTATCGTAAGAGAGGATTCGTTTTTCGAGACGCTACTCCACCATGGAAGTGGTTTATTCAGTAGGAGATGATGAACTTGAAGTCATGACGTCCATGAATGATTTGGGTGTAATCTTCGATTAACCCCTCTCTTTTAATCTGCACATTGAGCAAATGATGCTGAAGGCTTTTATAATGCTTTGATTCATCAAGCACCATACCAAGCATATCACAAATACAAGGGCCATTGTCTGTCTATACAATGCTCTTGTTAAAAGTATTTTGGAGTACTGTTCTGTTGTTTAGTGCCCTTCTTATCATTTCTATATCAACCTGATCGAAAGAGTGCAGAACAAGTTTGCAAAATATTTGTTATTCAAACATCATTTCCCCTCTCATGGCCTACCATATAACAACAGACTTCTGCTTTGTGGTATGAGGAGCTTGGAGTATCGTAAGAGAGTTGCCATGGTGGTGTTCCTTTACAAGGTTCTGAATGGATATGTGAACTGTGAAGTACTTACTGAGTCTGTCCTCTTTTATGCACCGATCAGAAATACAAGAGAGTTGCGGCTTTTCTTTGAGAATTCAAGCACTAATTATGGTTTCAATGTCGTCGGTTTCTCAGAAATTACAATAGACATTTTCCGGATGTTCACCTTTTTCGGATGAGTTTCGGCGCTTTTAGGAGAAGTTTGCTGTAATTACAGTAGTTTTATTTAAAAAGCTTTGTTTCTTATTTTCATTTCTTTTTTTTTACTGTTTTTCTTGTATTGTACATATATTTATATATATTTTTATACTTTTTTTTCGAATTAGTGAATATGTTTAATAAGAACCTTGACTTTGTATTTTGACATACTGCTTTTTTTTAAGGTTATTATAATTATGGTTTTAACCATACCATTTGGAGGTTGTCTCTGTAGAGTATGTTATTTGAAATAAATAAATAAATAATGTATCACCGGAACTAGGTACCATAACCTACACTTGATCTGAAGCTTTACAGTATGATTCCAAAAATTCTATTAGATTTTTATAAGTAGGTAACTCAACTGACCTGTATTCCTTTTCAAATCCACTGCGCGTAGTAGTATACAGCTTGGGTGATGTTGTTGTTAAATAATGAAAAATCCCAAGCATAAACATTAAACTTTAATGTCTTCAAGGCTGCAACATTTTCTGAATTAATATCTAACAACAATCTAAACTTTTTAGCTGACGCTTTTTGTATAGAAGATGCATTAAAAATTGCACTGTAATGGGTAGTGACTGCAAAACGTTTATTTTGATATCTCTTAAGTAATATTTCATAAGCTATAAGATAATTGTTTTCGGTAATAGTTTACCTTTGATTAAATTTAATGGATTCCCTTTAAGTAAGAAATGCAAGTACTGAAATGTGTGTACCTCACTTAAACTTGCGCTGCCATGCACAATACTTTCAAAGAGTTAAAAAAAGGAACGCTACAACTTAAAATTCCCTTTAAAATGAGAAATATTTATTTTAATCAAATGAGACTATTCTCTGAGTAGAATCCCATAAACTATTATTTAGAGAGCTAGCTGGAGCGTCTGCCGGGGAAGTTTTTCTTTTCATTGTTTTAATTATTACATAAAATAAAATTTACCAAGTAAGAAAATTATATTCTTTCGAGAAGGAATACATATACTAAGATTTTAACCTAATCCTAGTTAACTAAATACTAATGATATTTAAGTTTTGTATTATGCTTTAAAAAAATATTTCATTTTTTCTTACTTTAAATATATTGCAAAGTTTACATAGTTATTTATAATATATTTTTTGGCCTGCTTAGTAAAGATCTTAACATATTTTAAATTATTTGGCAATAAATTATAAAACCTTGGAGCTAGGTAAGTAATATATATTAACTAATTAGTTGAATTGTTGTGAGGTATGATTAAGTGTCTATTTACATTGGTTCTAGTTTCGTATTGATGGTTTACTAATTTTGTGTACTGTTTCATTTTCATGGGTATAGGTGCACACGGATAATATATACAAACAACCTAAATTATATATATTTGTATCATATAAAAGTTTAGTTGAATAAAGTCGATTTCTTTTAAACATTACTATGAGAATGCAGTTTTGCAAAGGTCTTAAATTGCTTTTACATGATCCTCCCCAAACAATTAATCCATATCTGATTAATAATTCAACATGAACTTTATAAACTACCATTAACAATTTACCACAAAGAAAATCTCTTAGTAGATAAAATAATAAAATATATATACACATAAAAAATAAATAAATAAATAACGACTTTATTGCAATTAATTAATGTTTAAATTAATAATTACAAAGGCGGAGTCTAGCCTAACGGCCATTCATACTCAACCTGAAAAAATAACTATTTTAGTAATAAATTTTACAAATTATAGTGAAAAAAAAAAGAATAAAATAAAAACGAACATGAACTTACTGGCGTGAAAAAAGGTGATTTTTTAAAACGTAGCCAAAAGTACACCTATGAATCAAGCCAACAATGTTACTGCTCAGAGAGTTAAATTCCTTGACGGCATTATATGTGAAGGTACGCCGAAACATGGCTGTCCTGTGGTGTGGCATGGTAAGTTTTACAAGGTTTCTTAAATTAAGCGTATGTACATTTTCTCTAAAAACTAGCTTATCACGTAAATATTTGGGAGTAGATGTATTTAATATTTTAACAGTAAAAATAAGAAGATGATACACAAATAGATTATTAATCCGTAACCACTGTATAAGGTCATTGGCGGGGGTTATATGGTCATATTTCCTTAAATTACACACAAGTCGGCAACATGTATTTTGGATTTTCTGTAGTCTGTTTGAAGTGAGTTTACCTAAACAGGGGTAATACACTATAAAACCATAACATACCTTAGACAAAATCAGGCTCTCACACAACATTTTTTTCATCTTGAATGTTAATAAGCTCTTATTAGCATAAAGCAGCTTAAGACGCATAAAACATTGCTTTGTGATGTTACTAACGTGACTTACAAATCTTAAATTTTCGTCAAAGACTAAACCAAGATTCCTAGCCTCAGAGGTACAGACTGGTTTACAACTTGAACGCATATTCCGTAGGAAAACTTGTTGTTGGCGGTCTTGTAAGTAATGACTAAGAAAACTGAGAGAATTGCGATCAAATCCAATGTAAGAGCATTTGGCAAGTAACAGTTTGTGGTTAATGGTATCAAATGCTTTACTAAAGTCCAAGAGTGCGAGAACAGAAGCCTTATTTAAGTCGTATGAACGAACAATGCTGTCAGGCAAGTCTGCCAAAGCTGAGGTAGTACTGTAGTCCCTTCTAAAGCCTGACTGGTGAGTCGGCAAAATGTTATTTTGTGATAAATGTGCATTGATTTGCCTATTCGCAACTTTTTCAAAACCGGCAATAAGCTAATCGGACGCAAATCACTATAAGACTCTGGGCTTGTTACCTTAGGAAGAGGCATAACCAAGGCAGTTTTCCACGAACTCGGAAAGTAACCTAATTCTAAACAACTATTCACTATATGTGTAATGTATTTGGCTATAAAAGGCATACATAAATTTATCATCATAACATTGATACCATCAGTGCCTTGGGAATTACTTTTAATACAATTTATTATCTTAATGATTTCACAAATATCAACAGGTTTGAATGCAAAAGAAATCTGTTCATCGTAACTGTTATTAACATAATGATCAATATTTTCGGCACAGATATTATCACTGTCCTTAAATACAGACAGGAAATAATCATTAATTTTGGTGACATCAGACGTTGTTGGGAACATCAGAGGATCTATTGCAATGTAAATTAAAAGACTTAAGAGCTCGATAGAAAGCCGATTTATTTTTTTGCTTATCTAGAAAACGCAAATATGAAGCTTTCTCTCTTCTTACAGAAGACTTAAGGAAGTTGCGTAGTCGTTTATAGTACTCCCAACTTTCAGGCGTCCTAAGACGCTTATATTTAGACAAAGCACCATCGCGCAATTTCATAAGTGCCCTTAACGTATCAGTGAGCCACGGGGCACGCGGCTTACTGACTCGAACTGTTCTGAGCGGGGCAGGAATGTCAAATAGTCCTGATAAATATTTAGTTAAGGCATCAACCTTTCCATTAATATCCCGAATCATTAATATGTTATCCCATGGAATAGTGGCAAGATCATGGTTAAAATTATCTATATAAAGGTTTTTAAGATCTCTAAAAGTAATAGTAGTAGGTCTTTGTTTTACAAACATGAAATTGATTTCGCAAAAAACCAGACGGTGATCAGTAAAAGTATCAGTATTCATCGTACCAACATTATCGCAATTTTCCGCCCCACTGAGAAAAATAGGATCAAGAAGTGACTCAGAGTAGTTTGTTATTCTAGTTGCCTCGTTTACAATTTGAATTAAGTTAAAAGAATCAAAGCATTGGCTAATTTTGTTATTGATGTTAAAGAAATTCAGGTTTAAATCACCGAGAATTATCACATGATCAAATGATGGCACGACAAACGATAGAATATCGTCAAAGAGCTGGACGGCTCGCTCTACATTACCCTTGGGAGGGCGATAAGCCACACCCACAGCCACCCTTGTGCGACCAATTTGAACCTTTACCCACATATGCTCCAGATGCTCCTTGTCCGTTAACAACAGTCCATCAAGAGGTATTAGTTCGCTATGAAAATGAGAACTTACTAATATTCCAACGCCTCCACCACGACCGACTCTATCTAGGCGATGAAATATATATCCAGGAATTGAAACAGCAGTTAGTGGTATATTGTCAGACAACCATGTTTCGGTAACAGCCATTACATCAAATAAGTAGTCTAGAACTAAAGCTGAAAAATCAGCGAAAGACGGCAAAATAGATCTAGCATTCACATGACCAATCTTAACTAAACTACGCTTATTAACCATAATTAATTTTATTTTTTATATTTTCAACATAATTTTTAAACACAGGACATAAATTATATGCAGCTGAATGATCAGCAGGAAGCTTTTTCTTGTAAGTTTCATTATATTTGGTACAGTTAATACAAACTAAATCTGCCGACTTACATTCTTTAAATCTATGTTCTTTAGCACACTTTGAACACACTAACTTCGATTTACAATCTTTTTCCATATGACCATAGCCGCAACACTTAAAACAGCGAACCATCCGCAAATGATCATCAACCGCGCACTTCTTCCAGCCCACAAAAAGATAGCCTCTATGCAACAGAGTCTTGCGCAACGTGGGCGAGACTTCTATAACAACATTAGTATTGTCATAATGTTTTAGCTTGGTTATAAACTTTATGTTGTCCTTTTCGTTTTATCGACTATTTTGACAGGCAATACTATCAACGATATGTTCTGGATTATCAAGTCCTTCAACATTTATGTTCTTAATTATCAACCTAGGATTAAGTTTTTTGGCTTCACTTATAACATATTTCGACCCTAGATTATTATTCAGGTTGGACTGCAAATTTTTTAAAGAATCCTCTCCATCACAGTAGACTGCTATGCCGCTACGTATTTTCCGGGTAGAATTAATACAAACATTTATATTCGCTGGATTGATGGAATTTGTAACATCTTTTAACACGTCGCTATTAGTTGCCTTATTATTACTTTTTATTAAAAGAACTGATGGTTTGGGGCCCTTTGGCTTTTTAAGCATTTCACTGTAGGCACAACTGGTACTATCAGTTGCTTTTTCGGTTATGTTAGGAAAATGTTGGCTTATCTTCGACGATTCCTCATATGACCGTATGACAGTTTTTTGTAGATCAATGGAATATTCTAATTCAGAGATTAGTTTCTCCGAAAGATTTTTCTCGCGTTTTAATGAATCTAAGTCTCTCTGTAGCAGAGCAACGTCGTTGTTAGATTTAATGGAATTTACCATTACTGACTTCCAGTTTTCTTTACAACTATTACAAAACCAGAATATATTTGTACTATCGACAATAATTTTGTGCCATTGGTCTTTAACTGTTACACATTGTAAATGAAATTTCGATGCACAGAAAGCACATTTATGGATTTTTGATTGACAATAAAATTGTCCGAACAGGCACTACACACGTCTGCATCAGGAGCCATCACTTAATCAATATTATAGGTCACTCCATCCAATACATACTCGATGGTTCAATGTTGATTCCGCATTTACCAGGTTCCCAGAAACAGCCTGGTCACTCCACTCTTCACGTTCGATGACTGAACGCGCGTCTGTGGAATTTCGATATTTATTGTAGTTGTCACACAAAAAAAAACGGGGCTCTCTGCTTACCATACACAGAAATAAATGATATTTATTACGATTCTATATCAATTGTTCAATTTGCAAATATCACACAGCTTTAATAGTTAGCAAATCCAAAACGGCGAATTTTAATAAACAGTAAACACGATTTATTCACTTCATTCATTCAAATATTATAGAGTGACAATATAATATTGACCGCTAGCCAGACAGCATAGTACACATATATATTAAATAATTAACAATAGATATTATATTAAGAGATATCAAAATTTTTCCTTCTAACAAAATATATTTTTTTTTATGTAAAGAGCAATAATTATTATTGCAAATAAGTTGGCAACAGAAATGTACCAAAGACTTAAAAAACAAAAATGATTCGATTTTCAAATACAAACCGAATGTAAATTGACGAGTACTTTTCCTATAAATTAGTAGTAGGCCTTGAGTGGTGACACTCGACCTGGGGTACTACATGATGTACGACTGTGACCGACGCGACTTCACAACAGCGACCCCAACTGAACTGATCTGACCTAACCAAACCACGCTGGGTGAGAAAAGAATAAATCCAGCTCGGAGAACCAGAATATAAAAACGCTAGGTGTTTCATATTAACTTAAGAGGACTGTATGATTATTATTAAAATACACAATTATATATTTTTGCCTATTATAGACAAGATACTTAACTCCCGTGTACCCATGTCACGAAAAGAAAATGGCACTCACCTTAGCAGTGGATTGCTTATTCGCAACTGAATAAAAATATTTAACTTTAAATTAATTAAAAATTTGCTTCAATTAATTTAAAGTTAAATATTTTTATTCAGTTGCGAAAAAGCCAAAACAGATTTTTGTTTGTCAATCTATACGCAACAAATAATCTGAACACATTTAAAAAGTGGATTGCTTCACCAGCGTTAGAGGGCCCATTCTTATTTCTATTGGATACTTAAATAGATTCTAAGCATGCACTATCAGAATGTGGCACTCCGATTCCAACCGATGTTATTTAATGCCTGACAAGACGATATTTATAACAAAACTACATTTTTATAGACCGTCACTCGGTATTTTCACTGTATCTAGCTGTCGTGATATATTCTTTTTCCCGCAGTATCAACTCGTCCTCTTTTTTTGGTGCCATATATGAGTAATCTTAAAGTAAATTTAGAATTAAATAATGCAAAGGCCTGAAATTAGAGGCTTGACCTTTTTTTGGCACCAAATAACATAATAAAATGAATAATTATATATAGTCTATTCCTAGCTCATTTAAAAGGGGAATAACATCTCTATAGCCACTATCGGCAACAAATATATCACCATTTGGAAAACAAGCTCTTAAACCAGCTATATCTCGTTAAAACTCTACTTAAAATAGCAGCATCATTGCTTTGGCTGTGAGAAAAATATGGTCCCTAGATATTTAAAATAAAACTGTCTGGTGCAACTATTTGAGTGGGCTTAAATAAATGTTTGCCTTTGTGCATACAGTAGGACTGGCGAAGTACCCTAAAGTTACTGCTCTTCTGAATGGAGCTGTAAGTTCCGTGTACATAAGTAATTTCTCTTAGTATTTCTGGATAAGGCTTGTAAAGTTGATTGGAGAAGTCTGTTGCATGTCTGTTAATATATTCCTATTTACAGCCTCAAATCCTATATTCTGTACAAAATTTCCAGAAAGACTTTGTCGCATTGTTGAAATAGCAATACTGGCATGTTTTTTAGTTCTTTTTACTAACAAACTATATAATATTGGAAGAGAATAAAAGAAAAAGTAACAAAATTAGAAATGTGTATTTTTTAATAAATATTTTAAGGTAGTAGGTGGGTACTGTATGGCAAGCATGTGTAAGTTAGCTTAAAATCTCAAGTAATGTCTCATACCTTAAAAATAACTTTAAAACTGAAGAATATATGAGAGAGCGTCTTTTATTTTTTTACTGACAGTAATGTATTTTAAATTATTGTCACATCATACATTTTAAAGTAAGAAGTCTGCACCAAAATATATTTTTTTAGCTTTTTTTTACACGCAATAATAGAAACACGCGTTGGTATTTACTAATTTTTAGCCGCTTTATTCACTGAATAAACTACAAATAACATTATCTTCTCTACATTGTAAAGGTAATCTGTAAGTATTAATCATTACATTGCAAATAAGACAGGTCCGCCGTAAAGTTTGTTTTAAAACATAAACTTTCATACTGGCAGGGTTATTTCCAATATTCTGAATTGCCCGCAAAATTGAACAATGGCCATTTAAACAAAGTCTTGTTTAAGGATTACTATGCTCTTCAGGTAAACTATCTATCATTATTGTGGGCAGGTCCCGTTAATAAACAAAGTTAATTTGTTATTTTAGTACATTTATCACGCTATACAATGAAGTCATTTGTTACATTTAACTACCATTTAAATGGTATTTTTAATATCCATTTTCGCTTTAATAAACGCACAATATTAAATTTTTGTTCAATACTACTGTGAATAGTTATTTGCTTTTACATGTCAAAAAAATAACGAAATGCGTTTTTGTTTTATTGTAATGGATATAGGCCAAATAGCTTACTTGACGCATCTACAAAAATAAGCTGAGGCAGAGTCTGTGCTACATAAAATCGACTTTATGGGTATGAGGATAAGTAAAAAGCGTGAAAAAAGTAAAACATAAGCCACCCAGCACAAAATAAACATCCATTATAACATTTTTGATCTGAAACTACAGTTGGAATTCTTTACTTTGCTTCTGATAAAAACATTAAAAATTAAGCAAAATCTAGTCGTTGCTTTTTTTAATCTACACAGTTGATCGATTTTAATTAATTGTGATTTTCTCTAAATATATATATATATATATATATATATCTCAAAGGTTCAAAAAAGCAAATTTTGACGACCGATAACTCAAAAACTGGTCATAGCGTTGAGTTCTGTTCATGAAAACTTTTAATTAGGACATCCAGGACCGTATCATATCAAATTTTCAGACAAATTAACCGAGAATCATTATCCATAAGAAATGTGCGTGGTGTTTTATCAGACTGTAATGACCAGGTCATATAAAATAATTTTAATACAGCCAAGAAATATCTTCATATGTCAAAAACCTCTATCCCAAAAAAGAATATTGGGTATATTTACTACAATATAATTTTATAGTTAGTATGAGGAGAAAAACTGCAGTTAATGAAGAAAGGTGTCTACGAATCAAACAATTATGACTAATCAACATCAAATACCAGCTATATTATTGTTATATCTGTTATGTTGTATTTAGGTTATATTAGGTTTTTTTCTAATCCCGAATGATAAAAAAGGATTTATTTACAATTGTGCCTTTAGAGTTTTTAAACAGCAAAATTAAAAATTACAAATAATCATAAAAAAACCAAATAATAAAATACTTACCATATATCACAATATTTCTATCATCTGCTTCTCTATGCTTTAATTTTTTATTTGTACATGGATTGACTGTCCATTCACCTTGAAGCAGAAGACATGGAATTTCAGGGCGTTTCCTACTTTTAGAGTTACACAAATGAATTGCACAAACAAGGTGTTCTTCGGAAAAATTACTTCCCACATTAATACCATTCGATTTCAAGTCTATTACACAATTTAAAACAGAAATAATATCTGTATTGTCAAGAATATCTGGATATGACTTCATTTCAATAATGTCATTCTGTTTAAGTGCATTAAAATCAATACAATTTAACAACCTTAATATAACTTTGGTACAGTTTTCTTTGTCATAATATTTCTGGTTTTCATACCACCAGTTCATAGCTGTTTGAAACACCATCAGTTCATGTTTAACATTTAGATACACATGTCCTAAATATAAACAAATGTCGTCAAGGCTAAATTCTAAAATATCAATGCTATTATTAAAATATTGTAAGGCCATACATTTAGCTTTTAACCATAATGGACTTATATCTAATAATTCAGCAGTTTTCCATATTTTTACACAAATAGCCGGCTTTAATACATCTATTATCCTCGATTCACATAAGTGTTTAATAACATTGAACTGTAACATACAAGATGCTTGTAAAACTAAATGAATTTCTTGTTCTTCTATCACATATGTGTTATCCCTTAATAGTAACAAAATAGTATTAAACGTTTTTAAATCCACACCCTAGAAAAAAAGAAATACTTTAGACTGCAGAATTTTACAAACATAATATTTTTTTTTAATTATGAATATCAAGTTTTTGACACTTTAAACATTGTAAACGCCAAAAGTCAAATTTTACAGGAAACGATTTTTTCCCTAGCAGCTGTATTTTTAAACATAGAACTTTAACACCCTATTCACTAAAAAGATTTAAGAGTTAGACCAGATCTAGTTACCAAGGTACTTAAAACTCTTAGTTCGCCAGTTAAGTTTTGCTTATGTCACTGTCATTTTATAATTGTGACATTTAGAAAAATTATTTGGTCAATTGTTGAAAATGTCATCTTAAACCTATAACTGTCAAGTTAGACCGGGTCTAAATTTAAACCTCTTTAGTGAATATGGGTGTTCAAATTTACAGGAATGTTTTTGTTTTGTTTTAAAGGTGTTTAAGATAATTAAACTAAATGAAGTCCTACTTTTTAATAGTACATTGTAACATACAATGTTCTGTTGGCACTTTTTTTTGAAAAATTTGTATTTGGTTATATCCCTTATAATACACATACAATATTTTGCAGGTCTCAGATATTTAAACAAAAATAAATAGCAGCCTTCTTTATGCAAACGATTTTATTCAAAAATTTAAAAAATATGGCACAGTTCACCTGAATTTTGATAAGAAAATTATATGATCATAAAATGATTATTAATTAAAATTTTCATGCTATCCCATTGAAAAATCCATTTATAACGAAATAAGAACAGTCTTCTCAAGAATTAAAACGCCATTGCGAATGAAAAATAATACTTTTAATTTTATTTATATACCCCCCACTCTTCTTTATATTTGTATTTGCAAGTAAAATTGAATTACTTGATACCAAGTCCATTGGTCCTAAATACCTCCACCGAAAATGATATGAACTAAAAGTAAATTTTTTCTTGTAATTTCCAATAGGTCAAACTTTTATTTTAAAAAACCTATACCTATTCCAATATATTTTAATTAATTACATATATTTTGTAGCATACTTATTAAATAAAAAAGAATACTTTTTGTACCTAGAAAATTAATAGTTTTTTAATTCTATTTCATTTTAAAGTGTTATCTTTATAACGTTACAATTACATACCTAACCTAACCTAACCTCAAGTGTGAACTCACGTATAAATAACACGTTTAAATAATCTGCAAAACAGTGTTTTAATAGCTATTTTTACCTGCAAACGTGTTTTAGCAATGAAAATATTCTAATAATATTTCGTACTGCTTTGTGATTAAGTAGTAAAAAACTGATCTTAAGAGCCAGAAACAATATAGTAAGCGACTTACTACGGTGGGTAACACGCTGGTGCTAATTCACTGCACGACATGTTGAATTTTTTTTTTGCTCACTAATATTTTCTTGGGTTTTTTATATCTATTGTAATGTGCTGAATTCAAACAGGAAGGAGAACATAAAATATGGGAAACCCAAACCATAAGAAATCTAGTGAATTTACAAAGAAAAAAAACATTTTTTATAAAATATATTTCATCTTATATCGAAAAAAGTAAAATACGATCAAATAAATTGTTTGTACTTTTTACTTCCCTCGTAAAAGGAAAGTATTGTAATCGTGAAAAAATCACTCTTCGAGATTTTTTCACATCTTCACGTTGCAGGGTCCCTAGATGACGAAAAACATGTTTTCTCAATTCCGTCGGTCTGTCTATTAGGCGTAGCTAATAAATTACTTACCCGATTGAATTCAAATTTTAGTGAAAAATTAAGGGTCAGATGGGGATAAACTGGTAACATTTTGGTAAAAATCCAATATGGCGAAACAAAAATTATTATTAAAAGCTACTTATCCAATTTAATAAAAACTAAAACTGCTTATCAAATTTTGCAAAAACAGCAAGTATTATGTTGGAATCAACAGGTAACATTTTGGTGCTAATCCAAGATGGCGGAACAAAATGGCGGCTTAATAAAATATTTAAAAATTCAGCCTGAAAAACTACTTATTGGATTGATTTCAAATTATGTACTATAGCTAATTGCGGTATAGGGGTCAACTAGTAAAATTGTGGTACTAATTCAAGATGACTGAACAAAATGGCTCCCAAATAAAATGTTTTTAATCGTGAAAAAATCACCCTTCTCAGGTTTTACATATTTTCACATTTTAACGTCCCTAGATGCAAAAAAAATATGTTTTATCAATTCCGTTGGCCCGTCTGTCAGTTTGTCTGTTTGTCAGTTCGCGGCATAGTTTAAAAATTAACCCGATTGATTTCAGATTTTGACCAAAAATTAAAAGTCATATGGGGATGACCTAATGATATTTCGGTAAAAATACAATATCTATGTTAAAAAAAAAAATGTTAGAGTGGTGTATTATTTGGGGCTAAGGTCCAGTAAAAAAAACAAGTCTTTTTTTAAATTCAGGAAACATATAGATCCTAAATCCTGTATGACACACATACTGTCGATCTTTACATACTCCGTTGGTCCGCATATATTTCCCAAATGTTAAGTTTTAAATGGTTTTCGTTAACAATCCTCTTGTTGTTGTTAGAATGGTGTATTATTTGGACTTAGAATCCAATAAAGAAAAATTTAAATTGTCGACGTTTCGTAACTTTATTGTTGCATCCTCAGGGCACATAAAGATTCTATATCCTGCGTAAAAGCCATACTATCAGTCTTTACCTGCTCCGATGGTCCGCAGATATTTCCCAGATATTAAGTTTCTAAATGGTTTTCGTTAACGATCCTCTTGTTCTTATATTAGAGTGGTGTATTATTTGGGGTTAGGATCCTGTAAAAAAATAAAAGTCTTTCTTTAAATTGTCGACGTTTCGCAATTTTAATGTTGTATCCTCAGGACACATAGATTCTATATCCTGCATGAAACCCATATTATCAGTATTTACTTACTACGTCGGTCAGCAGCTATTTCTCAGAAATTAAGTTTCTATATGATCCTCTTGTTTTTAGGTTAGAGTGGTGTATTTTTGGAGTTAGGAAATACCTGCGGACCAACGGAGCAAGTAGACTGATAATATGGGTTTCATGCAGGATATAAAATCGATGTGTCCTAAGGATGCAACCATGAAGTTGCAAAACGTCCACAATTTCAAAAAATACTTTTTTTTACTGGATCCTAATCCCAAATAATACACCACTCTAACGTAACAAGTAGATCGTTAACGAAAACCATTAAGAAACTTAATATCTGGGTACCAACAGAATTATAGAATATAGGAGATATAGAATCTATATGTGTGTCCTGAGGATGGAACAATAAAGTTGCGACAAGTCGACAATTTAAAAAAAGACTTGTTTTTTTTGTACTGGATCCTAAACCGAAATAGTACGCCCTTCTAATATAACAAAAGGATCGTTAACAAAAACCATTTAGAAAGTTAAAAAAATATTACTAAAAAACTAATCCAATTTACCTCAAACTTTACACAAATATCAAATGTTACAAAGGAATAAACTGGTAACATTTTGATATGAATACAAGAAGGCAAAACAAAATAGCGGCCTAATAAAATATTCAAGAAATCAAACTGAAAATATTATTGATTAAATTGATTTCAATTTTTGTCGAAAAATTAAGTGTGATATAGAGATAAATAAATTTTCTGCTGCTCTACTAAGACTACATTAAGGACGTTTTTCAGACCAGACACAATGTTTTCACGTAACGGCCATTCTTTAATGACACAATGTTCGTTTCTGGCTCTGCTGTCCATTCGCACAAAAAAAAACAAGAATATTTGGTGTAGCCACTCTGCAGTCCTGTAAGTAATGCAACAGCTTTCATATTATCACAGATATTCGATTTATGACCTTCGTATTTTGTGCTTTTGAGTAATATACGCATGTTCTCGTACGTTTCTTTAATATTTGCAGCATGAACCACGAGAATAGATTGTTGTTAGTTTATATTAAATAATAAAATTGCCTTTGTCTTCGAAGAGGCAACAAACAGTCGCCACTCGGTAGGTTTATAGGAAACGCCAAATTCGTTCATTAAACCCAGAATATCATGACAGTAAACTAAGTCATTTGCCATTGACAAAAATACTGCCAGCATAGACTGCCTTTTCCGAAATGTGGAGATTTCCACTCCTTTTTGTAAAAGATTCCACTGCTGTAAAAAATGGGCCTGTATTGCTACTACATTCATAATCGTCTTCCTCTTGAAAACTTGACTGACGTTCCCGCCAAATCATTGTTAATCCAAACTTCATAGTACCCCGTCGCCCTTCTGTTAAAGTTCTTGTAGCCAGCGTGGCAACAAATTTTAACAGCCCAAGTTTTGCCTTGATCACCAACTTTGTACCCAAAATATAACTAGTATGCTTTTCTTACAAGTGGACGCAAAGTCTTTTGTTGAGCTTTCAGTGTCACTTCAACATATATATAACAGAAACGGTTTGTCTTCCCAGGATCCCGACGTCATGTACACACGGCGAAAATAATAATAGCACTACTACAATGCTTTCACTATGCACTAGTTCTTTTCACTCCGCTCGTATATCCAATATTGATCCTCCGACGACCGTCTGGCTGTTTCGTACATCTGGTATCTTCTATAAACATCGGGTATCGAGAGTACTAAGGGCGACGACATAAATCCTGTATACAGGGACCCTTCGATAAAAGACCCTTCGACGACTAGGGGTTACGCTGAAATTTGGAATTACACGGGGTTTAATGGTTATCTCCGATATTTTAAGCCCTAGGAGGTTGAGACTTTCTAGACGGGGGGTCATCCGCAGGCATCCCCAATGTAATGTTACCACATTGTGCACAATTTCCCTAAACTCAGGCAAAACGTAGACTTTTCAACGTCTCACCCTGGTATGCTATAATAACTTATATAATGCACAGGTAAACCCTTATACATACTTTGCAACCAATCAAAAAATGTTAATGTTTATATATGATATGACAATTTACAGATCAGTCCAAGGGTTACACAAGTAGAAATTATCGAAATTAGTTTGGCGCGGAGGATTTTCATGCAAACAGTAGAAAACGAACAATGTACTTCAGTCTATGTTTAAATAATAAAAATGTATTATTGAAAATAAAACATTCAATTTTGTCCCATACCTTATAGCTAATAACGTACTTATTTAAAAGATATTAAACTTAAAAAAAAACAAGCATATTTTCATTATCTCAAATGCAGCAATAGCTAATTACTAAAGACAAACTCGGCGAGATGATTTTCTAAATTCTGATATGAGAAGAATGAAAAGAACTCAAGAAAAGATTTTCCTATTATTTAATAAAGGCTCATACAGGGCAAGGCAAACAAACTTCGATGCACTAGGCACTTTAAAATGCGCTTTTTTACCCCTAAATATATTTATATTATTTTAGAATATGGTATGGTAAACCAGAATACACCTTTCCTGAAAGTTTGAGCGAAATCCGTTCAGTAGAAAAATGTTGACAGCCTCAGAAAGACCAAAAAATGAGAATCTAAACTGAGGTCGATAATCAAAAATAGTGTTAACAAAAAAAGTATATTTTCATCTAAGCTAACTTTTGAATACCACATTGCCCAACTAAGGAAATTATCGAATGTTTGTTATTTTCACCCTAAAAGAATACAAAAAATCTGGATCCCAAATCTAATTTCGCTCATTGCACTTAAACCAAAGGAGATAAAAATAAATTTTATTTAGATAAAATGTATAATTCGATATTCCTTTTCGTTCTATGACCATTTCCGATATTTGGAAAAAAAAGTGGAATATCAACAATGCAAATTAGCTGATTGCTGAAAAAAACTTCGATTTCATACTAGCTTTTCTGGTGTCAACATAAAAAGAAAAATAAGCATAGTTTTATCTAAATAACTTTTTTCAAAATTCTCAACGCAAAACATGATACTGACTTGGTTAAATTTTAGATACCAAAATTGAACAAGGATGCCTGTAAACTACAGAGAAGGCACCCACCGCTATAGAATGCTAAAATTATAATTACCAACAAAAACATGTCGTCTTCTGTAAATAAGAAAATCAACCCCAAAAAATGTCCCAAGTGTTCCAAATGCGATGCTGACTGTGTATACAAGGACGTCACAAAAACCAAGGACATTTTTGGAGGCCCTTGTGAGAGTGCTTTGCAAGAACTGCTCCAAGATATCCTCAAGTGAAATTAGGGTAAATTTTACATCTAAAAGAGTGATAAAACTACTGTATTGACTGCAAGAACAATATTCAAGAAGCAGTAAAGGAGCTACCAAAAATTAGAACCTTTAAAGAGCAAAGTTTCATTCTTAACAAAAAAGGTTGAAAATCTGAAAAAACATATGGAGCACGATTCCAGTCTAATATATAATAGCGGAAAAAAGTATTTTAAGAAAACGTAGATTTTTTAACCCAGCAGGTGCAAAACTTAAAAAATGAAAATGAATTTAAACCAAGTTTTGCTGAAATAGTGGCTGTTAAACCGAGAGTCGAAAAAATTTAAAGGGATGTTGAACAGTATCTCATGCATAAACAAAAACCCAAAGTTAAATAGAACCTACAATATCAGAAATACAAGAAAGAGCGTGCAGAGTGCAAATCTGCTTATATGGTATGGTAAACCAAAATACACCTTTCCTGAAAGTTTGAGCGAAATCCGTTCAGTAGAAAAATGTTGACAGCCTCAGAAAGACCAAAAAATGAGAATCTAAACTGAGGTCGATAATCAAAAATAGTGTTAACAAAAAAAGTATATTTTCATCTAAGCTAACTTTTGAATACCACATTGCCCAACTAAGGAAATTATCGAATGTTTGTTATTTTCACCCTAAAAGAATACAAAAAATCTGGATCCCAAATCTAATTTCGCTCATTGCACCTAAACCAAAGGAGATAAAAATAAATTTTATTTGGATAAAATGTATAATTCGATATTCCTTTTCGTTCTATGACCATTTCCGATGTTTGGAAAAAAAAGTGGAATATTAACAATGCAAATTAGCTGATTGCTGAAAAAAACTTCAATTTCATACTAGCTTTTCTGGTGTCAACATAAAAAGAAAAATAAGCATAGTTTTATCTAAATAACTATTTTCAAAATTCTCAACGCAAAACATGATACTGACTTGGTTAAATTTTAGATACCAAAATTGAACAAGGATGCCTGTAAACTACAGAGAAGGCACCCACCGCTATAGAATGCTAAAATTATAATTACCAACAAAAACATGTCGTCTTCTGTAAATAAGAAAATCAACCCCAAAAAATGTCCAAGTGTTCCAAATGCGATGCTGACCGTGTATACAAGGACGTCACAAAAACCAAGGACATCTTTGGAGGCCCTTGTGAGAGTGCTTTGCAAGAACTGCTCCAAGATATCCTCAAGTGAAATTAGGGTAAATTTTACATCTAAAAGAGTGATAAAACTACTGTATTGACTGCAAGAACAATATTCAAGAAGCAGTAAAGGAGCTACCAAAAATTAGAACCTTTAAAGAGCAAAGTTTCATTCTTAACAAAAAAGGTTGAAAATCTGAAAAAACATATGGAGCACGATTCTAGTCTAATATATAATAGCGGAAAAAAGTATTTTAAGAAAATGTAGATTTTTTTAACCCAGCAGGTGCAAAACTTAAAAAATGAAAATGAATTTAAACCAAGTTTTGCTGAAATAGTGGCTGTTAAACCGAGAGTCGAAAAAATTTAAAGGGATGTTGAACAGTATCTCATGCATAAACAAAAACCCAAAGTTAAATAGAACCTACAATATCAGAAATACAAGAAAGAGCGTGCAGAGTGTAAATCTGCTTATTTTTGGTCTTAAAGAAACAGAAGCTGGACTTCATATTCTTATCAAAAACCTGGCTCCATTGTAACATACCTGACTCACTGATCAGCCTACCGGGCTACATTTTCAGGTACATTAGAGAGAATAGAAGAGGTGGCAGAGTTTGTATTTATGTAAGAGCAGAAACAATGGATATAAAATCAACAGTAGTGTTAATGACGGATATACAGTCTCACCCACCACTTGTACTGTTTGGATCAAAATTACTGATAAGCTAAACTTAGCCTGTCTTTACAATCCACCAAATATAACAAAGCAAGAGAATTTAGAACTGATAGATACCCTTAAAAAGTTTTTTGACATCAATTCAAGGAGGCCATAAATATGGGCGACTTCAACTACCTAGAGGTATGCTGGACTAATGTGATCCTCACTTCAAGCAGCACAAATGCACAGGACTTTGGGGATGGATATAGAGAGTGGAACTGCAAGCAGCTCATATCCAATCACACAAGGTTTAGGAGGTCCAATCAGCCTTGCTTGACCTGCTATTGGTAAGCGGCAAAAAATGAATATCTCACATTAATACCTTCCCTCCATTGGGTTTCAGTGACCATTCTGATATTACCGCCACTGTGCAGTATAGGCTAGAGATCGACCAAGAACCAACCACAAGAAGCCCGGGCTGAATGAAAATATATATAACGCAAATGACAAAAAAAGAAAGCTACATCAAAAACAAAACTGATGCCAACTATAGAGTTTACAGAATCCAAAACAATGAACTAAAAATGACAATAACAATAACAATATATTTAGTGGTGCCATACTTTATAAAAATTTACACAAGTCGTCGAAACTATAAATAAGGTAATAAAATACGTGTAATTTGGTTTATAAATCGCTAAAGTTATTTTGTGTATAATCAACTATTGAATAAAAACATTTTTTTATAAAATATTCTTTGATTTTATTTTTAAACATTTTTACAGGTAGCATCCTCACAGGCTCAGGTAAGACATTGTATGGAAATTTGTATAAGTATTGGTCCGGTTTCTTGTACAATGTATGTGGACGCATTCGTGTGTTCTATATTGAGACAATTTGGTTTTAACATATCAAACATTGATAAATATATAAAGGTACCGTTAAAACATGAAGGTTAATAGAGAATGGTCTGCAATCAGCTCTATAATTGATATTGCTTATGGCTATATCCTTTGCAGCGCTAAGACACGCTTGGAATTCGCCGCGAGCCCCCAAACCAGGATCCCATATGAGATTCTGGACTGGGCACACGCATAGAAAACCATACGTGCCGAACTCCCAGAGACAGCCTGGGCTATCGTTCTGAGAGCATATATGCCAAACGCTACCTTCTAGCAAACCAAGTCTATATCGGAATTCCAAGTAAGCCCGGCGTCAATCCACATTCCCAGAAAACTAACTGGCTCATTAGCATCTGGTAGATTCTTAATTCGTGTTGATAAAAATAGTATCTGGTTTTTAGCAGCATTCATGCTCATTTGGTTTGCGAGAAACCAGTCTACGGTCCTTCCCTATATCTCCTCCAAACCCTCCCGCAATTCATTCAGACCACTCGCTCTTCTTAGAATAGTTGTATCGTCCGCGAATAGCAGCAGTTCGGCGCTGGGATTACAGCACTCCAAATCATTGATATAATTCAGGAAAAGCAGTGGTCCCGGCACCGATCCCTGTGGCACTCCAATATTTTAATTCACAGGAGTTAGATGTAGTGTTTTCCGAAGCAATAGTCTGTGATCTACCGACCAGGTAAGATTTCAATAATGTAATGCTCGGTGACGAAAAATTAAAATATTTGAGCTTTAGAAGGAGTTTGAAGGATACACAGTCAAAGGCCTTGCTTAAGCCGCAAAACAAGGAACCACAGTACTCGCCCTTATCAATAGCCTCATTTACTAATTCTACAAATCTAAATTGCACTTATTGTGGATTTTTAACTTCTGAATCCAAATTATTGTGGACCAAATAAATTACATTTTTCAAAATATTCAGTTATTCTATGAGAAACAGCTTTTTCAACTATTTTTGAAAGGATTGGGATAATGGAGATGGGGCGGTAATTTGTAAGTACATCTTTGGTACCTCTGGAAAGATAGAGTCCTTAATACACAAGTTTAGGAGCTTTGGTTAGAGCAGACACAATTAATTATTGATTTAATAATTTCTATATTTATTCCATAACAGTCTTTAGTTTTCTGTTTTTCATTTGCATTACTATATCACGAATTTCAATTATAGTTATTTTAGAAAAACTGAGAGGGTGATTTGGGATATTTATTTTTGAGGTAAACTTTTTTAAATATGAGGACACTTGTGGTTGTGACAAGTTGTCTACAATATCACATGCAACATTGGAAAAGTAATTATTGAAGTCATTTGCAGAGAAAGGGTAATTTTCCCTGCAGCTTTTATGCTTTGAAATATTAGAGTTGTTTTTACTACCTCCCAAACAGATTTGGATATAAAATAATTAGAATGCAGATAGTTTTCGTGGGCATTTAATATATGAAACTTCAAGTCACATTGACGTTGCTTTTTTAGGCTATTTTTTAAATTAAATCAGCGTCATTTTTGTTTTTAGCTAGCTAGGAAATTAATGTTAACGTTTCTCTTTCTTCTCTTAATTGTTGGTTAAACCAATTTATTTTAAGACCTTTTTCGTTGTTACGTTTTTCAGTTTCAGGAAAAGCTAGGTTGATATTATTTTCTAAAAAGCTTACAAATAGGTTGAATTTGTCTTCTGTTGTTATGGAATTGCAATTAATAAAATCCCAAGTATGGAGTCAACAAGTCCATGCAATCTGTGGATACCCTTTTTTGTGATTGGTCTTGACCTGTGTAGTAGTGAGCCCGTGTGCACCTCTTGTTCAGAGGGTATTTCTACCAACACGTCTAAATGATCCGAAATTTTCTGATCATATGTATATGCTTTCGAGTCAGAAACATTGTTAAATATGTTATCCAGGCATGAGAGATGCCTGGATAATATATAGTTGGGGAAAAGATTATCCTTTCGAGGCCGTATGAAGTTACTAGATCAATTAATTTCAAAGTTTCTTCATCATTTAATTTGAACCTTAAACATTAAAATTTCCGTTTAAAACTATTTTAAATTTTGTAAAGGTTATCATTTGAAGTACTTGCTCAAATATACCTAGGAAGAGTTTATAATCACCCTTAGGAGGCCTGTAATAAGTAACAACAATAAGATGTAATTCATTAGCTTGCACTGCACACAATTCACAATGCATTTCAGATGAGAGTAAATTTATATCTTCCCTAATCTTGAATTTTCCTGACACATTTTCTTTAATTGCAATTGCCACACCCACATGAGAATGCTCTCTTCTACAAAAAAAAAAACTAAAGAGATTAAAATTTACAATTTTTAATGCATTAGCCTCACAAGTATTTAACCAATGTTCGCTAAAACAAATTAAGTCATGTTTTAAACTTAAGGATTCTATTTCTAAAATTTAATTTTTCATACATTGTAAATTTTGGTGAAGAATTAGAATATTGTTTGATTTGTGTTTACCGTTTTGTATAGTCTCATGATTTAAGTTTTGGCTAAAAAATTAGAACCTGATGTGGACTTCAGGAATTCAGTATGCCTCTTGAAGTCGAAACGCTTAACTCCGAAGAATTTTGGCCAGAAATCCGGATCGTAAACAATGTCTTTTTTATCAAACGGTGTTGTAACTACAAAACATTGTAGTTTGTTCTCGTTTGTTGACAGAAATATACAAATTTTCAAAACCTGGTTTTCTTTGGATGTAGTTGTGTATATCATTTTCATTACATTTTCTGTTTACTCTATTTATAAAGAGCCATACTTTGCGGTCCCCGCCTGTGAAATTGCAATTTTTTTCTGGTGATGCATTTCCTAGCCTCTTTTTAAATGTTTTCTTAGGATATTTGTAGCCGTCTTGGTCGATAGTTTCCGGTAATTTGCGGTTTTTCCAATTTCTCTTATCGCTAGTTTGGCCGGCCTTCTTTACGTTAGTTTTTCCTTATAATGTTCCACATAGCAACCTGTAGGTTTGCAGGAACTCAGTACTATACTGGTTTCTATACTCTTTTATCATCTATTTGGTACCTAGCTAAGTGACCTTTTGTTGAATTGGGGGAGGGCATTTAGCCTATCCTGCATCTTTTTTAAGGTATTGTTAAACCAGTTTATTTGGTTCTCACCTTATCCCTCACTTCTTAGTTTGGAACTCGATGGAAAGCAATGATCCTCGATAACATTGACAAAACAAGCAATCATCCGCAATGAAACCATAGTCAATCTTTTCTATATTATTCTACAGATCAAATAGTCCCTCAATTGTTATTGTCCTGAAGTTTACTTGGACCTTACCCTCATTGCCAGCATGACCAGAGTATGACAGTAATATCCCTTGGTCATCTGACAGGTGTTCCACTGGGGCTACATGAGTATTACATATATCCATCTGTACGTTCGTAAATATATTATCAAGACTGCTCCCACCCTTGTGTGTTCACCAATTTCATAATGCCATAGGAGCTGAGTACATTTACCAGCCCTAAAGCGTGCGAGTCATTGAGTTTATTAAAGTAGACATTGAGGTCACCTGTGATAACCACTTGTTTTGAGTAGTCGAACCTGTCTAGAACATGGGATACAGCTTCAAAAAACACATCTATGCTACCATTAGGAGATCTGTAAACCAAGCCCCTCTCTTTCAAGTAATATGCTCGCAACCTTACAATGAATCTTCACTTAGAATTGTGAAATGTTAAGATCGTTATACTTAAATTGTTTTTGACTTATATCGCAACCCCAACATAAAATCTCAGCATGTGGCAGACGCCCACTGCAGAGATATAGCCATCTATAAACGTCTTATTATTATTATCTCGACTTGTTGTCTAATAGTATTCCTATGGTTGCATTTTATACTGACAAGTCAGTACAAAAAAAAAATAAAAAAAAACAAAAAAAAAAATATTAAATGGAAAAAAAAAAAACAACTATTGTTTATTAAGAAATGATCTAACAATGCTACATGTTTTCAAAATGACCGATTTCTGGATGTTCCTGTAAATATCTGCATTAAGTCCTAATGAGGGGGTGAGACCTGTTACTGATATGACGAGAGGAACAATGATGACTCTTTCCTGTTTCCACAGCCTTTTTACTTCCATTGCCAAGTCGGTGTATTTGGCGATCTTCTCACTGCATTTCGCTTGGATATTCTCGTGGTTGGGGACAGCCATTATTATTATTATTATTATATGTGCCACCTCATTCATCCCCACTCACTACGACAATTTTACATAGCGTATTTGGGCCACCACTGTCGAAGTTCTGTTGTTTTTCAGTATTTAATATCTGGTTTTCAGAATCAGCATCTTGATCGTTACTATCTTCAGGGTGTTCAAGATTCGCAGGCGCCTTGGAGGCTACAGCTATGGTAGATGATGATGGGGCCAGGGTATGGGAGGTGAGTCTTGTTTACCTTTTTTGTTACCATTTACGTTTTCCCATTTTCATGCTTTCCAGACTTAGGGCTTCGTACCTGGCCCTCCAGAGGATAGCGGAGATCTAGGACTGAATACTTGTCTTCTAATTCTCGCAAGAGCTGCTGGAGGTAGGTTATTTCAACGTTTTCTGCAGCAGAGATCTATTTGAGCAACAGATTACGCGAGATTCATCGATGAATTTCAGTTTTTCGGCATGGTCGCGTTTTGCGCACAATGTATGAAAGACTCTATTGCAGTTTATACGTGTTACAGATTTACTAACTTTTTTCTTACAGCAGGTAAAATTTACCTCTTCTTCGGAAACACTTTTTTGTGGTGGATTAATCAGCGCCATCTTTTATAATTTATTTTGAAGTTTATAGAAACTATGATTCTATGAGCAAATGGTAAAGAAATGCAATCCCAGTAACAAAGTCCCCAGTACTTGGAGCGCAGGTAGCAAAGGCCACCAGTAACAAAGGTTCTGGCAGTTAAGGCCAGCAGACTGAAAAGAGGATGGGTGTCAACTGTCAACTTCACTATTTGTCGTTAGTAAAGTTGGGTTATGTTACTCACTCTCCAAAAAAAAAGGAAAATCCAACTTTCCCCGCAGTCTTCCGGTTCGTCTCGTTGAATGCAGACCTCTGTGTTATTAACATAAGTGGTTCCACGTGTTCGGTTATGCTGCTTTATTTCGGGGGGAAACGGGAGACTCAACCGCTCAGTGTGGAAACTAACGACCCCGCTAGAAAGGGAGCAGACGCTGTGAACGTGTGAGGCCTAGTTGTTCCTGCATCCCGTTGGTTCTATCCGTATTGGCGGGAGTGAGAGGGGTAAGGTGATAGTTTGAAAGAAAGGGTCATCTCGTGAGCCAAGATGCATTTCAAAAATTTAAAGAGGAGCTCGCCATCCGGATATCCTACCGATAACGTCTCCAAACTGGAATAAGGTGCAGGATCGACTTCGAAGGTCGCCGATTTAACGGACGGAGAGCAATCTGGCGACTGCCTTGTAGCAAAGCCAATAAGTCCTGTTATGTAACAGGATAAACAGAAATGAAGAAGAAGAAGAACTTTCCCCGCTTTAGGATAGGAACTAGAAGTCTCCTCCATTCCCACAGTAAATTTTCACACATTATTGACCCTTAAGACACTTTTGAAGTGGTTTACGTAATACTTTGCCGAAAAATTGCACAACTTTGCGAGGACAATTCTCAGAACTTGACACCACCAGGAACAACAGCATACTTTGAAACTGGTAGAAAAGAAAACTGAAAATGAACCTGAAAATATATCCAATATCTTAAATCATTTTTTTGGAAATTATGCCAACAATCTATGACTCTTCCTCCAGCATCGTCAAATTATTCCTCTTTTCTGGAAAATAATTTAAATTTAAATTTAATTTAAATCAATCACGTTCATTCTTCTTTAGGCCAATCAATGAGTATGAACTGATGAATGTCATACTGTTTCTAAAATATTAGAGAATATGCAACTTATGTTGTACTTTGAAAAAAAATAATATAATAGTGCCCCAACAGTTTAGGTTTAGAAAAGGTGTCTCAACTAATGATGCTATAAAAACTCTAGTTTCATGTATATACAAAGCTTTTGAAAATAAGAAAAACTATATAGGACTGTTCACAGATTTAAGTCAAAGTCAAAAACAGCTTTATTGTAATGAAAGAACAATCTCATATACAACGCAGATAAAACTAAAACTAAGCAAACGGTTTAAAATTAATTTAAAATCAGTCATTAGATAAATAAAAATATAAGAGACATAACTAACAAGCTTAGGTAAATGATTCATTAAAAAACTCGGCAATCTTATAGTAGGCTCTCTCAATCAGAAGGTTTTTCACTTTTTACTAAAACGCTTTTTGTCAGAGATACTCCTTATCTGTAGAGGTACATGAAATTTTTTTGCTTTCAAAAATTATGGACTTTTTTGTCAAAGTTGAAGAATAGGAAAAAATGTGACTCAAGAACTAGGACGGGCTGATTTAATCTCCTGTGCAAACTTGACATGCATAAGGCACACAGTCTCCAGTATGATTATGTATGCAAAAGTCAAGATTCTCGAAGCAATGAAGACAGGCTTGCATGACTCCCGCGAGCCCAGCTGGCACATTAATCTAAAAGCACTTTTGCAACACAAAAACCATATTAAACAAATGCTCAGAACAAGATGAAAATACACATTCCTTGCCACAGATATACCCAATTCTCAATTTATACTCAAAACATGTAATAAGTGCTCCCTTTAACAGTGTAAACTGTACTTCTATGAAAATAGAGGTTCAGCTCATACTCTACTAAAGTGTTACCTTACAGGCAGATATCAAACTGTATGTCATTTTAGACATTTTCAAAAAAAAATCCCCAAAAAATTATTTTGGAAGGTATATTATGAATTTCTTTCTGAATTTTAATATAGATTAACAAGCGTCTAAAATATGAACAACAGAAGATAATAACACTACAACTCTTACTAACGGGGTACCATATTCTCACTATGGTATCCCGACAATGTATTGCCAGTCGGAGAAAATCGGACATAGCTTCTTGATTTATTTCTTACCGAATTGAATATTTTTATTCGATAATAGACGGTGAGACAAAGTAGTAAAATGTATTTTTAAAATTTTTAAGCCGATTTTAGAATGTATGTATTTGAATTAATTTACAAGATGTGTAAGACCAAAAATTCTTTTCTCCAGGGTAAATATTTTTTCGGCGTGCTACGTTTTTAAGTCATTATTTTTTGAGTATATAATGCACTAGTTTTGATAGAAAATAATGGTATAATTAAGTAAATAATGTGAATTTATATAAAACACTACATTTTTATAATAAAAATGTAAATTATAAAAAAGGCTTAATATTTTAAAAATATTTTTATTTCTAAGTAAATTGATTGGAAAATGTAGGTGAAGAGGCGCATCACTCACGCCCCTGGCGAGCCGCCACTGACTTGTTGACTTGTGTGATATAATATATATAGATAGGAGACATTACCTCTATTATTAGAAAGAGGACAGGTCATTATTCGACAAAAGAATACTTATTCAAAATAGGTATGAAAGATGATTCCTCTGAAAGCAACCACATTTTTTTTAATGTCCAAATAATGATATCCCAGGTATAAATTTCTATGATAAATTAAGGAAATGTGGATTAAATACTGCAATAAATTTCCAAACAGTTATGACTGATGTTAATATCAATTATTAAGTTTACTAACTATAACAAAATTAAGACTTAAAAGCTACATTTCCCCTCTTTTATTGCCCTATTCCCATAATCGGAGGCAACATTTAATTTTCCAATATTCTTCTGTTGCCGTAGAGAAAGTAGAGCCTATATTTCCTATGATGTGCTGTTTGTTGACTAACAACTCATACACCATCTCTATTTTAATTAGTACACAGTTAAGTGCATTGTAAAAATTATTTGATAAACTAAGTGACTCTCGGACAGCAACCAGCTCACCAGTCCGAGGTTGTATCTATTGGGCTGGAGAATCGCGCTGAAAGCAATAAGTAGCAACCGCCTCCATTTTGAAAAGAAAGAAAGGAAGAACTATTGAGTTATTTTTATATCTAAGGCATTTAAACAAGTTCCATATATACTATCACAAAAGTTTAATGGTCACAATAACCCTTGTTTGCAAAGCAGGCACCCTTAAACCAATCAAGGGTAACAATTCTGAACAGTCTATGACACCATTAATCAACTTAAAAAGAAAGTAAATGTCAAATTTTACCCTTCTAGATTTCAAGCCAAACTTAATTCTTGCCTCAATATAGAGATAGGAAAGTGAGTGGAAACTTTACTTTAAAAGCTAGCAATTTAATATATTTATTTTATACTGTTTCAATATTTGAGACATGTACTGGATAATAAGGTGAGCATATGCTTGATAAAGATTCAAGTCTCGAGCGGACCAGAGTTTTGTACAGAAACTTCATTGATTTAACAGCTATAAACCTTGGGAGAATCTGCGCTAATAAAGCCGAGGAGTTTTATTGATTTATTAATTATATGATCATAATGTAAATCAAAGTTCAGTTTATTGACCAATATTATACCCAAATCAGAAACTGAATTTACCCTTTCTAATTCTTTACTATTAATTGCATAATTAAAGTTAATGGAATGTGTTACTCTGAAAAAGTTAATGAATTTACATTTACCAATATTTAAATCCAATCTGTTTCTACATCATCAATTATATATCTGATCAAAATCAAAGATTTTATAATTTAATAAAAAAGGTGTTCCGAGTTAATTTCATTAGATAGGTCATTAATAAATATATTGAACAGACAAGGACTCAAATGACCACCCTGAGGCACTCCAGATGTTATAATAATTTCCCATGAAATAAAACTTTTAATTTGGACATTGGACATATAAACCCTTATGGAGATTGTTTTAACAATGCAGGAGTCACAATAGATTTATTTAAAAGAAATCTTGTCTCTAAAGGAACAAATTTCACAATTAACATTATTAACAAACATCTCAACAAAAAATGTCAACATTCTGAATTCTACAGTATCACCCCTAGCGTTGAAGGATTTGATGTCCATGGTTAATGAATAGTATGTTCGAAATACCCGCCCTAGTGAAGGAATCAATCAGCTAGTGATTCCTGCCAACACAACAAGCAAAAATGTATATCATAATTTTGCTGGCGAGCATATTTTAATTTTTACTGGTAATGAGAACTTAATAAGTGTTTTATGATATTCCTATCATACAATCATCGAAAAAAATACAAATGTTGCAGGGTTATTTTAGGAACTTGGAACTTTGAAAATGAGCCTGATTTTGCGACAAGTTTTTCCTGTTTTCCATCGATGTCAGACTTGGCTTTTATCTATCTAGGAAAAAATTAAGCAGGGTGTAACCCCCGTTGGTATACAAAGGGTTGGTAATAGATTGGTAATACTTGAGAATACATGGTAATAACTTGGGAATGCCTAGAAATACTTGGAAATACTAGGGTAATACCTGGTAATACTAGGGTAATACCTGATAATACTAGAGTAATACCTGGTAATACCTAGTAATACATGGGAATACTTTGGTAATAACTTGAGTGGAGGTAGATTATTCGCGCGTATTTTACATTGAGAAGTTGAAGGTAGAACATTGTGAATAGTGAAAAGAGCCCATTAAACTTCAGATATAAGGTAAATAAACCTATTAATGTGTCATACAGTATAGGTACATTGTTCTTTTTCTGGTTATGAGAATAGTGAATATAAGTTTTCCTGTTTATTATGTACAATGTAGTTATAGACGGATTATTAGTTTCGTTTCCAAACGTATCTATACTAGGCAAGAGTTAATAGATATAAATTAATTTTACCAAAACCTCTTAATTAGATGGAGCTTAATCCAACCATTTTGTATGGACTGAAACAATAAGACGCGAATGGAACAAGAGAGGTAGGGGTTTTACTTCCAAAATGTTAATGTATTCAGGAATGTACCTATATTGTTACTTTAAAAGTATTTTTAGGTCGACAAATTTAAAAGTTGTCTTTATTATCGTTATTTTTTGTAGGTAAAGCAATTTTTTTAACTGTAATTATATGATTTAAGCAGGCTCCCCAAAATATGTATAAGGAAGCACGCAGTCGTGACCCAGCGAACTCTTATGGCGGGTTTAGCTTGTCAAACACTGCAAAGACTTAATGTGGGTTTTTCAATAGAAGAACATTTTTTATGTGATAAAAAGTGAAAATTCTATTGAAAAAGACTCAAAAACAAAACATAAAATGTATAAAAAAACAATTTCTTATATTTTTAATTTTTATTGAAATTTAGCAGATTTTGTATGTCTATGTAGGAAAAATAATACATGTAGAAAAAATAATAAAATGTTCAAGAAATTAAAGGTGTAGGTAAAAAAATATATATATTTACAATATTGGAAAGATAAAACTAAAGTGAACTGTAATAATCAAGGGAAATATACAAGGTATCTTATTCAAATAACACAAGTTGAGTTGATATTTTAAAAGTTGTTACCTAATTCTAAATAAAAAATGGGTGATCACCTTATACAAGAGTAAATGAATGAATTGTTTTTGGTACACAATTATTCAAAAAGGTACTAAACTACTACCTCTCTTATTTCTATCCATTTTCTATATATTAATATTTACTTTTATTATTTATTTTAGAAGAAACTGGGTCTAAGAAATATGGCAATTAATGAGAGAAAAGACAAACTTACGAATATTTTAACGGATTTGAATAACCTAATTATCTTTCCTTGTTATTGTGTTATAATGGTTATAAAAATAAAATATCATTATCCAAAATTGAAGTGAGAGCTATTGAAAAAATGGAAACATTTGTTAGGAATCATCTCTCAAGTCTGTTGGACATTGGTCGGTTCCAATATTAATTCTTTTGGTTTTCTTTTGCTCATGCCTGTCAAAAACTAAAACTAAAAAGAGGGAAAATATAAAATTGTTTTTGTCAATAGTTTCATTAATATACCTATGTATGTTCTTATTACCAAATAAGAGTATTTCATCTAGTGTACTTTTTTTTTATTGAACCAAAAAACTTGATAAAAATGTAAACTACTATTAACATCAAGTAAATCATTGATAACATGATAACATTTTCAATTTATTATTAATATTAATATTTAACCTAACTTAAAAATATCAATTTGAATGTGTAAGAAATGTAAGTGGACTTATTTAAGCCCCCTTTTTTTTATTGAACCAAAAAACTTGACAAAAATGTAAAAATGTACTTTCTAGTGAAAATATTGACAAGTAAATGATTGATAACATTTTCAATTTATTATTATTATTTAAACTAACTTAAAAATATCAATTTGAATGTATAAGAAATGTAAGTGGATTTACCTAAAAGAGGTAATCGGTGTACACATTTTGGTAGGTGGTTGACCCCCTGGTATAACCACTGAATTTTTGATTTCAGATATTAAGAAATATTGCCCTGAATCGGAATGTGTAGAAATTGATAAATTGGCAAAAATCAATGAGATAAAAAGATAAAGATATTTTTATTTCAAAACATTTGCAATACAAAAATTATAAGTTTAAATTATATCAATTAGCAGTAAAATAATCGAGGATGAAATAATACGAAAAATAATTATCAAGATAAACACACAGCTTCAAAATTGAAAATAACAATGCATAATAATTAGTTTTTTAATATAGTTGAAGTCAAATATGCTTTATTGTCTAAAGAATTAATCTTGTTGATAAAGCTGGAAAAAAAAATCTTATAACCTAAAAATTCAAATGCATCATAACAAACACTCGACTAACTATGAGGTAGGTATATGGATCTGATTTATGTCAATAATATAAAAACAATTATAAATAAACAAAACATTTCAAGAAAAAAGCAAATATATATACATGCATGTAATTAAAATATAAATCACATTTAAAACAATTCCAAAATGTATGAAAAAAAAAATAAAAAAAACAGACAACACTTTGCAATTAAAAATTAAAAGTAAGGTTACAATGATTACTAAGGTGTGCTGCATAGTATTCTGATAAGTTATAATGTGCTTTTTAAGTAATATGTTTGATACATTTTTAAACATTTTCAGGTCAACTTGATTTCTAACAGTTACAGGTAAATGGTTATAAATTGTATGCTTTCATAGATGAGTAAATTCTTGGTAGAGGTATGATGGTATGACTGACAAGTGCGGCACTGAGAGGACAACCAACATCACACTCGCTGCGCCTTTTGTGAATCATGCACACAGTTTCTACAATGAACAAGCATGTCAATGTGAGAATTCTTGAGGAAATAAGATGGCTTAGCGTTATTAAAGTATCGAACTACTATTTTCTGATATATGAACACTGAGTCAAGTAAATATTGAAAGCTCAACCCCCAAAATTTATACCATATCTTACTTGAAAGTGGACCAGAGAAATATTCTTGCAGAAGACCAACCAAGCACGCTGAAAACTATCCTCATTGCAAAGCATGCTGAAGCTAGCCGTGCATTTAAATTATTGATGTACTCAGCGAAGCTTAGTCTATCATCCAATGTCATTCCCAAAAATTTAATAAATGGTTTGCTCTCAATGATCTGGTCATTAAACTCAAGAGAGCCAAGTGCAAATTTAAATGATAAAATACTGTTTTTTTAATATTAAAACAAAGGGAATTGGGTTACACCATTCTTTAGCCCTTTCAATATCTTCGAACATAATGGTGCTCAAATCCTTCTCACAGCTATGCCAAAGAAGGTTGTATCATCCGTAAATAATGTAAAACGACCTTGGATATTTAGGAAATTTAAATCATTTACGTACAGTAAAAACAGAACTGAGCCCAGAACTGACCCTTGCAGAACACCCCTTATGATTTGCTGGCTGTCCGAAGTGAATCCATCACATCTGACAACTTGTGACCTATCTGATAGATAAGATTCTATCAACTGCAAAAACTGACCACGAAACCCATACGTTTGTCTTGTAGCACTGTCCTGTGACATACACAATCAAATGCATTTGAAAAGTCACAGAACACTGCCGCCACCCTATCTCCCTCATTCAAACCTAAGTACACCTGTTCCAAGAAGGCAAAAATTGCATCATCAGTGATTTTAGAAGGCTGAAAACCAAACTGCACTTGATTAGTTATATTGAGGTGTAACATCAGTCTAAAGTTGGAAGGGTCGTCGAGATCTCCACCCTTGTGCAAAGGAATAACCAAAGCACTTTTTAGGCAACTCGGAAAGACACCCTTTAAGAAAGATATATTCATTAGTTCAACCAACGTGTATAGTGCCTCATCTGGAACATTCATCAATATGCGAGCAGACAACCCGTCTGATCCAGCACAGTTCTTACTGCCTGTTTCTGAGAGGGTATTTTTAACCTCTGCAAAATTAGTGGTAGCAATTTCAAAGTTGTCTGGGATATAAAAATTATTTAAATAGCTTAGGTTTCATTCTTAGGGTCTAAGTTAGCAGTTAGCTGGTCTGCAACTGAACAATAAAACATTAAAATCATTGAAGTGAATAGAAGGATTTGGTCCGGTTAAATTATTTTTTTCACACAAATTTCTAATATTTTTCCAGTTTTCTTTGGTTTTATTATTGGATTCCTGTAACCTTTTTTATAATACAGTTCTTTTGCTAATTTTATAATGCGCCTATAGAGGCTCCTATATTTACTAACGTAGCTAATAATAAAATCGTTGAAACAATATTTTCTAAGTAAACATAAGAATCTTGAGGTTTTTTGCCTATGCACGAATTCCCTTTGTAACCCAAGGTGATTTATTCCTAGGTTTAATTCTCTGCTCAGGGAAAGCTCTGTTAAAATTAGTGACTAGAAGAGAATGAAAGTGAGAGAAAGAGTCAGGTTTACACAATACATTGACCCAGTCAGTGTGAGCACAACCAAAAGAAGTTTTTTTTGCTGTAATTTCTACCAACTCTATATTGCTTTTGGTTAGTAACATCTGATGAAGGGGTCCTTAATATAACAGCTTCATGATCTGACAGACCAGCATGAATAATGGTACATTCCATTGAAGATATGTAATTGATCGTGGTAGCTGAAAATTGAATAATCCTAGAGAAATCTGAAGATTAAACGAATTCAGTAAATTAATCAACTCCATGGTATGATTTCTTTCATCACTTAAAACAATGTTAAAATCTTTCATCACTTAAAACAATGTTAAAATCTCCAGCTAATATTTTTTTTTGATGAGATTGGCTGAAGTTCAAAAGAAGTTCATTTTTTTTTAAAAATTTAGATACCATTGTAGTGCGTGATCTATAAATACATATAAAAGAATTTAGGGATTTATTACATGCCAATGAGAACTCGAACCCCTTCTCTACGGTAATAGAGTTATATTTATCAACCTCAACAAAAGAACATAATAGTATGTAGTAGTGTAGCCCCATGGCAGTAAAATTTTCTACAATAAATACTTATTAGTAAGTAGCCTTGAACACTAACATCTCTCTCCTTGAGCCAATGCTCCGTCACAAGGACAAGTTCGGGATTATTGTTTTCCAATAAAAGTATAAATAGCTCATTTTATTTCTCAACGATTGAATAATAAGCAACATCATAGTTGCCATATATGGGGATCAGCGTGAAAATTACACATATTAGGTACCCTAACAGCTTCATTTACAGCAGTATTTTTAATAAAGACTAGATTTGAACTGCTATGATGAAAGAAATTTAAAATCATATTTTTTTATTTATTTATTTTATTTATTATTATTTATTTATTTGCTATGATTCTAACTTTATATTATTACAAAATCTAAAAAGCTTATAAACTACATCAACGATTGTGTCATTATGCAAACAATCATGAGCAAGAACACTATTTTGTACAAGTGTAGTACAGAACAACAAATTAATAAAGAAACACTTATAAGCTAAATTGAAAATATTTCTTCTTTTCTACACCTTTCTGCATTTGGACCTAAAAGAACCACAATAAAATCACTGTAACAAAAATGACGTATAAATGGTGATGGCACAGGCGAATATTACCAAAAGAACTTACAGTAATATTGCATAATATTACCACAGGCTCGGGTAACGTTACCGCGAATCGGTAATATTACGGGTAATATTCTCGGAAACTTTCGGCGAAATATTTCCAGTAATATTACCAACTATTCTATGAGTGTTCGGCCGGGGAGAAACCGAGACTCGAGAGCGTACACAACCGTTCAACAGTAGCAGAGAATCAGAGATATTAAATACCCTGCTATTATCGTGTAACTATTGTATAATATTACGTTGGTTTGATATTTATTTTTTTGTTAGATTATTCAGTGTTATTGTTATTGGTATAAGATATAAAATGGGTAAATCCAAAAGTAACGTTTGGAAACATTTCAAAGAAGAAAAGAAACAAGATAAGACCATATTAACTTAAATATATTGTGGCACAGGATATGTAAAAAATTCCACCAGAATGGCAGAACATTTAGTGAAATGTTTAAAATGTCCAAAGGCAATAACAAATAATGTTAAAGGACAAGGTAAGTGAGATAAGACTTTGAATATTTTATTTTATCTGGTTTGTAGATGTAAAAGTGGTTTAAAACGGATTTGAAGGGTCAATTGTAGTAAGGTACCTATCTGTTGTCCGATGTTGGATGGGTCTGTTATAAAAGCTATTTAATATTTTAGTAGAGGGTACGACATTAATATGTCATAAAAATCGAGTAATATGTAGATTTATGGGTTTTCGAGTACAAAGAGTTCAATTTTTGGGTTTGTTTAAGAAAAATAAAAAGTGAGGTTGTAGAGAGGAGCGGATGAAATTCCAAAATTTCGTAAAAGATCGAGTAATATGTCGATCTATAATGACTTTTCGGGTACACAGATTTCAATTTTCGGATCATTTAACAAAAATTAAAATTGATGTTGTAAAGTGGAGGGGTTCTCCCCTCCCCCAAAGTTTGTAAAATATCGAGTAACAGATCGATTTATAGGTTTTCGGGTACCCAGATTTAAAACTTTGAGTTTATTTATTAAAAAAAAAAAGAAAATTTGTCAAGTGGACGGGATGAAAATCCAAAATTTCGTAAAAGATGGAGTAATATGTTGATTCATTATCAAAATAAAAAGTAGATTATAAATTGGAGGGGATGAAGATCCAAAACATCATAAAAAATATACTCGTATTTATATATAAATATATATATATTGTAATATTTCGATTATGGGTTTTCAGGTTCACAAATTTCAACTTCTGAGTTCATTTTATTTTATCGAGGAATAAGATATGAAAGATAGGTGATGTGGAAGTAGTGATTCAATTTGCAGTGGTTTTTTACTTTCGATTTCACAAATAATTTTATTCTTAGTAAAAGTTATGCAAAAGAAAAAAGTTACGAAAGTGCTAAAACCTTTGGTTAGATATACAGTGTATTCAAAAAATTCAAATGTGGGGTTTTAAATTAAGTAAAAGTTTTAAAGTACCTAGTCAACTACAATTCTATTCAATAGCTAGTCAAAATTTATAAATTTAAAATTCATATCGTTTTAGTTAGCAAAATTTGATCAATATATGATAATAAAAAGGTAATTACAATTTCTCTTGTTGTTTTAGGTAAACTGGAGAACGAACCTGATACTGAGAGTTTGTCTAGTTCCAGCCGTGGTATGCTTAGATTTGTGGATAAGTGTGACGAAACAGAAGAACGCCTTCTATACAAAAAACTAGCAACAGCCATATACTCGTCCGGATGCCCTTTTTCATTGGTTGATGGTCCAAAATGGTAAGATTTTTTATCATGCATTAGGCCATCTTTAACTTACCTAGCCGCATAGATATTGCTGGAAAGTATCGAGACAGGGAGTTTGAAGAAGTTGAAGGAGAAGTGTGGAACAAAATAAAAAAGGCAAAATCAGTAGCATTACAGTTGGATGGCTGATCGAATATCAGAAATGAAGCCATCATTAATTTTGTTATTACCACTCCCGCCCCTGTGTTACTAAAAACTATGGTGACAGGCACTGAAAGACACACAGGTGAATATATGGCTCAAGAAATCATAAATTGTATTTCCAAAATTGGTTCAAATAAAATAATTAATATTTTATCTGACAAGGTAGCTGCAATGGAAAAGGCGGAAAAAATTGTAGTGGAAAAGTTTCCATACATAACGACTTATTTGTGTGCAGCACACACATTGAACTTATTTATTGGAGACATCATGAAATTACCATCATTGACCAGTTTGAAATATCGTGCAAATTATTAAGAAAATCACAGGTTCTCACATAATCTGGCAGCTATAAGTAAAATTCGAAAGGAAAAATATCCAGGCCAAACAAGAGCGCTAAAACTACCAGTTAAAACTCAATGGGGATCCATTTTACATTGTATTGATAGTTTAATTTTATCCAAAGAAGCTTTATAAATATTGGCTGTAAGTGAAGAGTCTGATGCAGTAAAATTGATCAGATCTGTAAGGGATAATATCCTTGACATTTTTTGGGTTCGATTAGAGAAGATTCAAAAAATATTAAAACCAGTGGTAAAATGGATCACCGTTTTGGAAAGTGACCAGCTTACTATATCCAAAGTTTTTGTGGCAGTTAAAGAAGTCCAAGACTGTTTAATAGCAGTTGCTGCGGAATTGCCAATAAAATCAAACGAGGAAAAAGAATTAACTACGGCCTTTGAAAAGAGAAAAAGTATTATTTTAAAGCATATACACCTTGCAGCAAACCTATTAGATCCCAATTATTTTGGTGCAGACCTTTCCAATGAACAGCATGTGGAAGCAATGAAGGTTATTCATTATTATTGACAGTTTAATTGGCAATCACCCTCTATTTGTGGAAAATAAAGAAAACATTTTGTTGGAACTTACAAACCATTTAGGAAAACATGAATTGGGGGCAATGGATTTTGTCTGGAATACTGGTTGAATAGCTGATCCTATTACTTGGTGGAGAGGGATTTGTTCTAAGACTTACATAAAGGATACAGCAATTTCTATTTTGGGACTTCCAGCAAGCTCCGCCGCTACTGAAAGGTCTTTTAGCAGATATGCATTTTTACATAACAAGCAAAGGAATAAGCTCACCACAGAAAGAGCTGGAATGTTAGTGTTCATTTCTACGAACAAAAGGTTACTTAACTGCAGTCAAGTGTCAGCCATAACAGTACCAGAACCTTCAACTTCCCAATTAACCAATATGAGTTCTGGTCGAAAAAAACTCCTGGGTCTTCTATATCTTCGTCCTCCGATGAAGATGAAGTATATTCTGTTCACAGCTCGACATCACGCTGTGAAAGTGAAACCTTCTCCGATTTGGACGATGGTTTAACTGTTTACAAAATGTTATTTGTTTTTACTATTAACTAGTTTATAAGTTCCTTTTTGAGTCCAAAATCGAAACAAATTATTTAGTTCAAATTTTGTCCTCAATGTTTTACCAATGGTATTTCATTCCTTTATAGAAATAAGGGTTTATTTTTGTTGTAATATTTTAGTGTTATTTCTTTAACTGTTTTATACTTAATAACCTAATGCTTTACCGTTGTTATTTCCTGTTATTATAGTTAGCCGTTCATCTTTGTTTTTAATATATTTTTTTTGTCTTAAATATAGTTTTGAAAAATAAATATTTTACTACCGTTTTTAAAAAGCCCCACTTAGACTACATATACATTAAACAAGTTAACTGAGAAAAAATACAAGTAAATACAACAATGTTACAGCATATTACCAGAAAATTAGATTAAAATCGGAAATAAATCAAATAATTATGGAATATGATCCAAAAAACATATATTCTCATAAAAAAGGGCATATTTAATTTCAGTACACCAATATTACCAATGTTACCGGAAATTACCGTAACTTACCGAATATTCGTAACGAAAAATAAATTATGACAATTTGCCCCTCTCTACGTATAAAGCAATCTATGTTATTCACTAGTTCCTGAAATGATGCACCTGGCTTAGATAATACCTGAATGGAATAATTCTGTTCTAGAGACATTTTTAAAGGGTGGTATACATTTTTTTCCCCATCAGTAAGAAGGAGAATCCGCTTTGAACTCAGCGAATTATTTGGCACTACTGTTAAAGAAATTGTTTTATACGGTGAATGAAATGCATTATCTATTTCTTGTAAGGATAGTTCAGTAATATTCTTCGTAACTTCTTCAGAAGGTGGAACTAAAGCTGGTGGCCCATGAGCCAACAAACTTGTTGCAGTTGACTGAGACCCTGCCTCTTAATGACTTCCCTCAGTTTATGAATTTCAGAGTTGTATAAACAGTTCTCCCATTCCAAGGTTTGAATAGAAATAACCATACTCCTACTTAATGGATTTAGCTCATTCAGGTCTTTTTTTAGGGCAGCCTCATCCGCTTAAGAGCTAATTATTTTATCCATAGCGAGCTTTTGATTTCACAACTTGGCAAGTGGATCACATCAGTATAATGGACAAAATTATAATCCATTAGATCTATTAGTACTGACAAACTTATTTTTACAGTACACTTATATTATCAGCATAATTAAGCCGAATATTAGTGAAATCAGGATTTATTATTGGAAGATCATTCAGGAAAATCCTAATATGCTGCCCCAAGACTGACGTAAGATAAAAATTATGTCCCCATCAGCACGATCAAGGGCAGTGGAAATTCATAAGATTTCACAAGGGTCCAATTCTAAAAAGAATCAAGACCTAAAGAATTTAAAGTGAACAAAGTCAATTTTTACTATCAAAATGTTAGAGTGGACCATGGGACTCTAACCAGTTTTAAAGAATAGGTCAAAGGAGTAACCTCAAGAAGGGAATTAAAAGTTCAAGAAATGAATATTCCCTTTAGTAGTGTTAAGAAGGTGTTTGTATCAGTACACTATAAATCATCTGTTTTTACGTTTGGCTATATATATTTACTCTGAACCCAGAAAATACCCTTTTTGAGGTTCACTGTCACACTGAGTATATTTTGGAGGAATATCCAGATTGTAAGTTGTTTATTGTAGGATATTACAGTCTGTCTAGGGTTACATGTAACAATGATGAAATTCTCAAGCTTCTGTTATCACTAATAATTTTGGTTTTTTAACTCAAATACTAGAGGAATATTGTTAAACCCAGTTTTCTCAAGCCTAAGTACCATTGTTATAGATCAAGCAGGTGAAAATTTTTTATCATAAACCACACTACTTTGTCATTTACTGCTTTTTGGGACCATACCACTGTACTTTCTTCATATGAAGAATATTTCTATGACTTTAAAAATGACAATTATATAGCTATAAATGATTACTTAGCAAGTATTAACTGGAATATCCTCAACTCAGTCTGTCTCAATGAACCCCTTGACTATTTTTATAGTGTACTGTATAGTGCCTTGGATCTGTTTGTAACGGTGTACTGTCGTGCGTTACGGTCAGACAAATTATCATGTTAGTAAATCTATACAAATAAACATATAGTATTTAATAATTTAAATGTTTTATTGTACCTAATCTATTTTTTTCTAGATTTTTTTAAGTAAACTAATTATAATTATTGTGTATATTTAAGTTGTTATATTATAATAATTTAAATGTTTTATTGCATAAATTTGGCAGCCAATAGGCGACACGTTGTTCACCGCGTGGTGTAGACTAGTTTTTGGCTTTCCTTGTTCCTCTTAAGGCAGATTTAAAAATGCGTTCTTGTCGTACACTCAATATTGCTTACTTCGTTGGCGAATAATTGCATGTATGTCGTTGATCATAGTAATTACAAGGGGATTTGATATTTAATATTATTATCGTTCAATTGGGAAGATAACATAAAGATTAAAACTTATTTTCTCTAGTTATTTTTCTGTTAATTTTGGTTTGTTGAATTATATTATTTATATAGCTTATAATTAATTGAGTTAATTAAATTGCTCTAGTATATATTTAAGCAATAGTTTTTCTTTTCATTTAAAATCATTTAAGACATACGTTTACTTTGGGGTTTTAGTTGCGCCGTCAGCCCAGCAAACCTGTGTTGAGATTTGGCTATCCTATGTTAAAAAAAGGGAACCTTTTTTTGAATTCTTGTTTCTCTGCTAAACGTATTGGTTTCACGTTTAGCAAGCCATTTTATCTTCAGAACTTTGTGCAAGTCGGAAGCCATTTTGACGGGTCAAACTCTTGAAACGTAATTTGTTAGTTTTTCCCAGAGTTACATCAGTCAGGTAATGCATTAAAATTTGTAATTACATTATTGATTATTTAGATTAATTTGTTCAAAATTTAAGTGTGAATTTTTGTATTAAATTTTTATATTATATTACTGGATTTCGAGATCACGCCATGCCATGCTGACGCCTATTTTTTTCTTTTCCTTTCAGCTCTACACCGACTTGTCCTTTTGCCTTGCCTTTTAGTTTTCTACAAACTAGCTTTTTTTAAAAAAAGACTATTAAAATTGAAATCTAAAATTTCATGTCATAATTTTGTCTTATCCATTTTGAATTCAGTACTTCAATTTCTGGATAAGTTTTTATAGCTAGACGCCTAACTAGCCGCCTTTAGAACTAGCCACTAGTTGCTATAAAATTTTTTGTTGTCCACCACAACTATATATTTAGGCTCGCCTAAATTAAATATTGGATAGATTTCCGTTCCCAATTGCATCTTAAATTCAATTTTGGTTCCGAGAAAATAAGGTCATCCCGGATACAATTCGTCATAAATCCTGTTCGAGAACCATTGAGGGAGAGAAGTAGGTAGGCGTTAAAAGAACTGAAGCAGCCTTGAGCCGTCCACAAAGGTCGTGGGTTCTCCACCACGTGACGCAGCTATTGAGAGTTTTGGTGAGAAATTTCCATTTTTTTATTGACTGTTAATTTTTATTAGTTTATTTCAACCGAAAATTTGGTTAATTCATTATCTTAACAGTGTTTAAATTATTGGCCAATTAGGGTACATATAATTTAATATTAGTGACCGTAATTTTACAAATTATTTCACAAGAATTTTCCTTTTAATAATTGCTAATTATTTTTAAATTATTAAATAATTCACCAGCTACGTTGATTTTGAACATTTGTCTTAGTGTAATTTAATTATTTTGTAATAAATTTGGTAACTTGTTGTTTAAATAGGTTTTTTATTTTTTTGATAAAGTACAGTTAAAAATTTCGGAAGAAGGATTTTCCGCAAAGTCCGTCTTATAACACGGCAGCACATTTAATTCTTTTTTTTATTGCGGATGGCGCCCTTTTAAAAATCTTACTTAAGCTCCGTGTTATAAGACGTGTCTTCTGAAAAGTATATTGTATGCATTAAATTATCGAAAGGGACAGAATGAATAATTAAATAAGTCAAAATAACCCCTCCTGACAACTCTTGCCAGAGCCGGCAAAAGGAGCTGTCGTGCCTAGGCCCTTTTATGAGGTTTGCCTAGTAAAATTATGTTCGTTAAAACACCCATACGTTACATGTTTATACCACTGAAAAGATTTAAATCCTCTAATTTTTCGAAATGGTTTTCAGAGGAACTTGGTGACCTTGTTATTGAAAAAAAACCTGTGCATAAAAGGTATGTCCAGGTGTTCAAGAGACGATGACTTTCTATTATTGTGAGAACTTTCTTATACCAATTAAATAAATTATATTAAACAAGACATTAATGATGGAACTAGGACTTTTTTATCTTTCAATAATAACAAAAGAAATAAACATAGCTTACCAGCAAATGTAAAATACAGGAAATATGTTAGCCAAAATAATGGGGAAATGGTCGATCTATTTGGAAACTTTTCTGCAACTGTATATAAGAATAAGAATAACAATCTTGATGTCAGCTCTCCCTATGAGTTTTAAAGTTGCATTGATGTCAGCACTATTTATATAACTAAGATGCAAATAATTAATTATTTAAGTTCATTAAGTAATAACTGCAGATGTAGACTTGATGGCATTCTTAGTATATTTTTGAAAAAAAGATCAGCATATACAATAACTATTTCACTTAGTATTATTTTTAATAAGTCATTACAGTTTGGTGGTTTACCTCATTTTGAAACTGTCTTCTGAAACCTTTATTCAAGTCTGGTGACCATGAGTATGTCGAAAACTATAGAGCCATCTCCACACATTCTGAAATACCTAAACTTCTGAACTCTCTAGTAGCAAATACACTGACAAGATCTTGTAAGAATGTTATCAACTTAGAGGAACATGGTTTTACTAATGTCAGGTCAATAATTACAAACATTTTATAATTACATCATTGGAGGTGGGAGGGTAGGTCGACTCTGTCTATAATAATTTTTCAAAAGCATTTGACAGGGTCAACTACCCTCTTCTTATTTCTTAAGTTGAGTGCTTTGGGTGTTAGGAACCCAACTCTTAGCTGGATAAAGTCTTTTTGAACTAGACATATGCAATGTGTGAAATATGGAAGTGCAGTATCAAAACCAATTTCTGTGCCTTTGGGAGTACCTCAGGGCTCACACTGTGGTACAATACTATTTAATTTATTTATAAGTGATCTCCACCAATCTATTAAAAATGTAGATTCTTGGCATTTGCAGATAATCTGAAGATTTTTCATTATGTCCAATCCACTGAGGTTGTCTTACTTCTTTAATTGGAAAATGACAGAAGTTTCCATTTGTGCACTCCAATGTTACAAAACAACCTTTTCTCATCATCATGAGGCTGTTGTTTTCTCTTTTAAAATAATTGATTGATTGTCCACTTCTGCTATCCTTGGTTAATTTCCTAGTATCTGATAGATGTGAAGGAAACACTGGTGTGTTCTGGACTCCATTCCATTCTATCAATTATGGCAGTAATAAGTCTGTAAGAAGATTGTTTGGGCTTGCAAATCAACATTATAACCAGTTAAATATGTTTCACTGTTCCACATGTTCTTTTAAAAGATCTGTTCAATGTTTATTACACTAATTGCTTGTTTGTTATGTATCAATCAGTAATAGTTTGTTGTATTTTAGATATCGTTGGGTACTATAATGTACTTTGTTCATTTAATTTTTACTAGATATTTGATTACTTACTTAGTTTAAAATGTAGTTTACATATAAGGATAAAATAAAATAAAATAAAGTAAGATAAAGATTTTGTAATAAATTATTTCTGACAATGTCAACAGATTTCATATGATTTTTTTTATGTTTAAAACGTGTTTACTTTCATTCAACAGTTTCTCTAAATCGAAGCATATGTGATATTACTGATATCAACATCAGAGGGTTTCAAACGAAAATATATCAAAGTGTCATCAGCATACATGTGATAGTTACAGAATCTTAAAGATTTTTCAAATTGTGAAGTGTAAATACTATATAACTTCTGACGCAGTATACTTCCTTAGGGAATACTTGTAATGTTCAGAGATTCAGATTTTCATTAACTTTCTGCGTTCTATCTAACAAAAGAAATAAAACAAGACTTGCAGCACTCCCACTGAAATCCACTTACTGCAGAATAGAGACCAAAATTTTGTGATTTACCATGTCAAATGCTTTGGTAAAAAGAAAAACCTCTAAGCAGCACTCATATATATAGCCCCAAAAATATTGTCGGTGACTATTGAGAGTGCACTGGGATGTGACCCAAACGACACCCCCGAAAAACTGGGTAGTATATTACTGGATTAAAAAAATATGGAAATTTGAGATTCTATAATCTTTTCCACGAGGGGTGTTTCACGCTAGGCAGTGGTGTACGTTTTTTGAGAAGTGGAACCGCAGTGGCGGCAATAACGGCAATATTTTCAGGATTGAGCAGTAATAGGCATTTTTTATAAAAATTGGGCAGTACGTGGCAGTGTTAGGTAAAACCTGGGCAGTAACCGGAATTTCGGCAGTATTATTTAGGCAGTAATTGAGCAGTGGGCAGTGAAGGCCGTGTCACTCCCACCATGCCTCATAACACGTGACAATCTTGGGCCCAATCAGAAAGCTCAATTATTAGCCTTGTGATGATGCTTCTGCCGAATTGTGCGTCGCGTCGGGTAGACTTTGTAAGTTGCGACTTTGTGGTCTATATAAAAAGCTTTTCAGCTAACCTTTAGCTTTGCATGAATAAAGCAATGTATCGTTAATATTTAGTTTTTTATTTTTGTTTTTATTGCCTGCCATGAGAGATACATAGAATTTTTTAATTGCACGCTTTTATTTTTTTTTACATTAAGGTTAAAGTTAAGGTTAATTTAACTATACTTTATGTAAAATTCCCATTTAAAAATAAAGAGGGTTTTTCACCTAGATTTTAAAGTACAAAGGAGGTGATCATTTGGAGCATAAAAAAATGTTTATGTCCTCAAATGCTTTATTTTCGAGATCAGGTTGTTAAACCTTTTTTTAGTAATTCCATAACAGTAAGAGCTATTAGATTAAGATTTGCACCACTACATAGGTATTTAAAGGCTACATTTTGACAGTATCATTAGTTTCTATGTCTACCATGTGCATATGTATGGGTAACCATCCCTGTCTGTAAAAATACACAAAAAAAGCGTTTTAGTATTTTGCGATAATTTGGAGTTGGAATTGCTCATAACTCTATAATATCTATTACATATCTCTACTATTCCTTGGATCGTTTTAAGAAAACACGTTTTAATAGTTATTTGTTCATAACCAAAGGTAGTAAGCTGTGCCAAAGGCGTGCATCAAAATGTAATTTGTTTTTACACCACTTGTCATATCACAAAATACTGCAAGGCTTTTTCTGTGTATTTTTAATTGCTCTAAACGATAAAGCTGATAATTTTTTTTAAAATCAGTGGCTACCAACTTTTTATTAAGAAAGTCAAACATGGTTACCCATAGCTACGCCCATGGTTGACAAAAAAAAAACTATTTGATGCTATCAAAATATAGATTTTAAATACCTATGTGGTTATGCCAACTAGCTCTTAGTGTTATGGAATTACTAAAAAAAATTATAATTTTTTTAAAAATGTTAACACCCTGCATCTCGAAAAGAAGGTATGTATAGAACCGGAAGACAGCAACAGCAATGATAGTAAAGATTGCTGATGAAAATCTAAATGGCTTTTTGCAATATAATGAAATAGACATACGTAACTACAATTCATCCTTAAGTAGAATATTAGATCAGTATCTAAATATTCAACTAAAAAATGGCACTTCTAAACTAGTTAGATATTCAACACTGTGCCGGCTATTTTTTGATAATATGATGTAATCTTTCCACAGAGAGCCTTATAAGGGTTTGTGACATGAAGCATAAGCAAATACCTGATAAGCACAATAAGGTGATAGAAAAGGAGTTAAGACAACAATCTATAATACAAGTAATACTCTAAACAGCGTAATTTTCATTAAAGAAGAATATTGTGCTGTATTCTATGACTTGACATCAAACATAATACTTGCAAAATACAATTTTTAGAGGAAGACTGAGTTTCCAGTAATTTTGTCTGGTCACAAAAGGAAGATGTACAGGTTGTTTAAGTCGAACTTATTTTTTATGGGCCACTAAAGCTGGATGGTAATGGCCCTCTTTGAATTCCTAAATGTACTAGAGAAAAAATAGCCAAATTGTATAACAATATTAAACATTCTTGATTTACTCTTTAACATTTTAGTATTTTGAATTAAAATAAGATGTTTTAACAGTTAACTCTTTTTTTTAATGACAAACCCCTATTAACTACCTTATATGAGGAATTTCCAGAATTAAAAACATAAAAAATATCAAATATCGTGAAATATTAAAAATCAGTCAAATTCTGTATTAAATAAAAATATATGATCCTCATTCATTAGTGCTTATTTATTTGGTGTTGAGAAACTTTAGATATCTTAAGTATTTTACTGCGATATTTATAAAAAAATAGATTTTATGCTTTATAGAATAGCTATTCTCCTACGTAAATTCCTATCTGCTCGAAATTTGCTCGTTAATTTATTGATTTATTTATTTATTCAGAATACACTACAGAATCGAGATTCTAAATGGTATACAAATAAAAAAAAAATGAAAAAACTAAAGTACACTAGACTAAACTAAATGAGAATACTAAAACTAAACTAAATAAGAAAACAAAAACAAGAGTTAAACCTAGGGTAAACACAAGGTTAAAGGTAGGACTGGACTACGGTGAAACTCACACAATATACACGGATTTTAGTAAGGCATTTGATAAGGTCAACCATGCTATACTGTTCTCAAAACTAGCCAGTTATGGAATCTCAGGAAACCTATTCTCTTGGATTGCTTCATATCTGTCAAATAGCAAACAGCAGGTTAAAATTGATGGACATTTGTCTGCAAAGTTTAACATAACATCTGGGGTACCCCAAGGATCCCACTTGGAGCCTCTTTTATTTAGTTTATTTATTAATGACTTAGGTAACTTACTCTCCTCCAACTTCTTGCTGTTTGCTGATGATATGAAGTTGTTTCGTCAAGTATCATCTGCTCAAGACACTGCCATCTTGCAAAATGATCTAAATGTGGTCTTTTCTTGATGTCAGCTTAATGACATGTCACTCAATACTAATAAGTGTTGTTTTATGAGGTTTAGTCAATTAAAGAATACAATTCCTGCTGATTATTTCATTAACAATGTTGCTCTTGCTGAAATGTCTCTGATTAAGGATTTCAGTGTTTACTGGGATACCAAGCTAACATTTACAAATCACATAGAGAACATGATTGGTAGAGCCAATAAAATGTTAGGGTTTATTAAGAGAGTCACTAGAGAGTTTAAAAATGTATTCGCTTTCAAATTAGCTCTTGACAGACTTATATTAGAGTTCTCAAACATGCCTAACATTTTCATTAGCTTCGAAATATCGAATAAAACACAGAGTAAGTTTAGCCTACAATGTTAAGTAAAGATATTAAAAACAGTCTTAAGGTGTCTAAAAGTGGTTTACGATTTTAAAAACTTTGAGTTTTGATTAAATTATCAGGCAGTGTAATCGGCAGTGTGGCAGTAACGAGGCAGTGACCGTAAAAATGACAATTTTTTCAGTAAACCGGAAATAATTGCAGTAAAGCAGCAATGTAGGCAGTAAGCTGAAAATATAGGCAATATAGAAAATATACAGCATTTTTCAGTGATTACTGCCGAAATTGGCAGTGGTGTACATATTTTTAGGTTGTGAAACACCCCTCGCTTTTCCAGCACCTTAGAACCTGTGGAAAGAATTGAAATTGAGGGTAAATGGCTGAAATGTGAGGAATTGTATACCTTGCGTAGAGGCACAATATACAATTAATTTTGTAGTTGCAAGTATTTTCAATTTTAATATCTTGATTTAGTTGCATCAATAGTGTAAATTTTAAGGACTGTATGTCTGATTTTAATATTTTTAGTCTGTTATATCCTTTGTAAAGATAATATAAATTTTAGTTGCTTTTTCATTGTAAAATATGATCGTATATTACTAAATCCTGATTTAAAGGGGAAATTTTGTTCTTGTATCTTCAATTATAAGGGTTTCAACAAACGACAGAATTTGTATAATCTTGAGTTTAATTTTTTTAGTCGAGCACTGTTTATCTTTTAAGTCGGATGTTAACTTAGTTATTTCATGTCTCAAATCCTTCTCTGTTTTGTTCTTTTTACTTAATGATTGTACTGATTTTAGTTTAGGAATATGGTTTTCAAACTGTTCCCTGCAGCAACTAGGCATTTAAGTTCGGCTAAAACCTCAAAGGATATGTTATTGCAGGCCATTTCACCCAGGTATCTTAATATTTTTAGTCTGATGTTTTACTAGTGTCTTTAACACTCTCCCGCATTGCCAGCGACGAAATCTGGTCACATTATATTATTACTATTAGAAATGACTTACCTGTATTTTAACTGTTCGAAGGTAGCTTTCTTTGAAATTACCAATAAACATAGCAGAAAAATAATCGCTATTTTTTATCAATAGGTCTTTATTGCATTTCAATGAAGTTCCATCTATTTCTAATAAAACAGTCTCCTCTTCATTAGCCATATTTTTATGAGAATGTTTGTCATAATTTATCAAACATCATCCAAAAACAAAGTTTTAAAATTAAAAATACTTAATTTTAAGTAAATTTTTGTTGGTTAACTAATAAGTGCTAAGTGCTGTGTGCCAGGGCATGCGCACTCTCGTCATTTGACAGAATTGTATTTTACTTTTTACTCGCATCACGAGCGTCGCTAGTATCGAGGATTTTGAAGTTTCCTGTCATTTGTCAGTCATATTCAAATTTAGTTGACGTTGACGACTTGTATTTAGTTATGCTTTAATGTCCTTAAACTTTGATTTTTATAATTTGAGAGTTTTTCTGTTTATAGGTGCTATAATATCACAATTTTATTAAATTGGTTCTGAAACGGTGTGCATCATATATTATTGACAATGGTTTTTAAGTGTTCGATCTGGGTGCAACAGTACCAATAATACTGCAAAAATGCATTGTTTACCTAAAGATGAGAAGGTACGTTTTATATAAATATTATTTAAAATAAATAATCTCAGAGTATTGCAACATCATTTTACAAAGTTTTACAGGGCAAATCCAAATCAATACATAATCTGATTTAATTTACAATTTTATCTGTTGTTAGTTGTTCCAACAATAATTAGTGTAAAGATAATGTAAGCATCACTTTTTTTTACTAGTTGTACTTTATGTTTTGTTATATCCAACTCATATTTGCTTTTTCGTCTAATAAGCTATGTAGGTTGATATTTAAAGAACAAGAAATCTAGAAATATGATTGTTTTATGTAAAAAATCAAGTCTATCTTTAAACATTCTTTCGAATACTTCCACAATTTGTTTTATACCTCTATGTGCTTTGTGAAAAGTATAAAAATGTTTCTGTATGTCTCCATTATTTATATTTCTATTTCAGAGTAATTCATGTATGTCTGTAATTTTATATACTTAGCATTTGTAACTGTTTAGTTTGAAAAAATGAATAAATGTATATTTTCTTTTACAGATTAGAAATTTGTGGTGCCAAGCTATTGGTGGGAGTGAACTGGAGATCTTATCTGATAGGAAAACACGACATACCTTTAGAGTTTGTGAGAAGCATTTTGCAGAAGATGCTACATTTCCCATTGAAAAGAATCAAACAAATTTAAAATACAATGCTGTACCAACTTTGCTTCTTAAAGGTATGTATAGAAGGTCATTAAACTTTTTAAATATAATCTTTAACAGACTGGAGGAATAAAATTCTGAATTTTTTAAATGTGTAGTTGTTTGACATTTTTTTAGAATTATTTTATTTACAGTTTGCCCTGATACAACCAGTACAATGCTAGCTTTTAAAAGTGATACAGTTACAGCCCAAGGAACATCTGCAGTGGAACCTACTTAATATGCTGGTGAAGGTATACATTTTTAGATAGATTTTTGTGTTTATCAAATACTTATACTTTCATAGTCACTAAAAAGATTTAGACAGTAGTTTTTTTGGAAGAAAATTTTAAAGAAAATGGTGTGGCAGAAGCATTTATCCCTGAAAAATAAAAACTGAAGAATTAAAAATGTAAAGCAATTAGCTTAATAAATGTTGTTATTATAAACTGTTTTTTATTTCCGTAGCCAAAAGATTTAGTTATGATGGTTATTAATTTGCAAATGCACTTGTGTACCTCAAGGGCAAGGTACATTAAGTTCACAGCATGGTTTCGGAGAAGAGCGATGTGAAAGTAATTGAACTAAACAATCCTTTTACCATTAAGTTTTTTAAACTTTCAGTATGGAGTTCCATATAAATATATTTAGAAATCAGTATTTTGTCAAATAATTTAATTTTTCAGTATTTAAACTTAAATGTTTATTGAATTTAGTTTCAAATGCCAAATTAATTAACAAAACATTGATATCTAAGTTTTACATCAAAGGCATAGTTTGTCATATAAGCCCCAAATCAAGATTTTTTGGATGATTAAATATAAAATAAATTAATATTTCATTTATTCTTCAAATAATTCCCAAATATCTTGATTTGGGCTTCAATGACAAAATATTCCCTAGATGTACAGGGTGTTCCAGCGAGGACTGAACAGGGACCTATTTTCGACCTTCCTTGTATTTTGGAAAAATTCAAAATAGCCAATCGATGTATTTTTTCTTGTAGAATCCAAAAATATCATCGAAAAAATATTTGAACCAGAAACAAAAGAGTTACGATATGCATCAGGTGTTTTTTAAATGGAATGTATCGTTTTTTATACGATTTTTGGAAAGAGTGATTTTTTTAATGTCCGTTCTGATTAAAAGATTTGATTTTGCGATAGCTGTTTATATTACATTTTAATGTTTTACAAACTAAAATTTTAGCTTCACCTGTTTAAAATATACGATAGGTTGGTATAGGTGATCAAGGTAAAATGACGTTTGAATACTTTGTCAATAAAAATTGACATTATTTTAATTATTGTCGAAGTCTTCACCTAAAAAATATATATTTGACTCTGATCGAAATGAAATACTCTTTGGACGAGAGACTACAGATTGTTATGCTATTTTACAAGTGCCAAGAAAATGCAAGAGAAGCAAGAAGAAGATTTATTGCAAATTTTCATAGAAATATATCCATCAATACAATTCTAAGGATAAAAAACCTATTTGAGGAAAATAAAACTTTACATGATAGAAAAAGAAATATACAAAGAAGAAGAAATCGAGACCAGGCCATTATAAATTATTTTCAAGTTAATCCAACCAAATCTATTTCGGATGCAGTTCGGAAAGTTCAGTACGGTGGCGGTGTAAGGCGCAGAAGAGTTACCCGAGGGACTGTTCACAGGACTCTGAAAATTCATAAATTTAGGCCTTTTCGTATCCTTCCACTTCAGCACCTAACACCGGCACAAAAAGAACTTCGCTTCCAATTTGTTTCTCAAATGGTAATTCGGCAAGAAAACGAAGACCCTGATTTATTCAAAAATATTGTGTGGACCGACGAAGCTACTTTCACAACATCGGGAGTATTCAACAGACATAATAGTCACCACTGGGCCGTTGAAAATCCAAAAAAGTTCCAGACTATTAAATTTCAAGGGAGTAATTCTATTCATGTTTGGTGTGGGATAAAAAACAATAAAATTTTGGGACCAATATTTTTTAACGGGACTTTAAATGGGCACAGATATTATGAGTTTTTAGAAAACGAAATTGAACATTTTTTGGAAGACTTACCATTGGCAGAATATCAGAATTTAATTTGGCAACATGATGGGGCGCCTCCTCATGCCGTGCATGATGTGGTTCAATTTTTAAATCGGCGCCATAACGAATGGATAGGGCGAAATGGAACATATGCTTGGCCGCCCAATAGCCCCGACCTCTCAGTTTTGGATACATTTCTTTGGGGCCATTTGAAGAACGTCGTATACAGACAACGAAACGAAAATATTCAAGAGATCATGGGAAAAATTGTCGATGAAATAAACTGCCTTAACCAGGAAAATCATATTGTAACAGCAAGTTTAGAAAGGCTGCAAAGGGGTTATCGATGTTGTTTCGAGAAAAACATTGAAAACTTATGTTTTATTTTATTATTTAATAATTATTTTTTATTGAATTTCTTTTTCTATCATGTAAAGTTTTATTTTCCTCAAATAGGTTTTTTTTCCTTAGAATTGTATTGTTGGATATATTTCTATGAAAATTTGCAATAAATCTTCTTCTTGCTTCTCTTGCATTTTCTTGGCACTTGTAAAATAGCATAACAATCTGTAGTCTCTCGTCCAAAGAGTATTTCATTTCGATCACAGTCAAATATATATTTTTTAGGTGAAGACTTCGACAATAATTAAAATAATGTCAATTTTTATTGACAAAGCATTCAAACGTCATTTTACCTTGATCACCTATATAAACCTATCGTATATTATAAACAGGTGAAGCTAAAATTTTAGTTTGTAAAACATTAAAATGTAATATAAACAGCTATCGCAAAATCAAATCTTTTAATCAGAACGGACATAAAAAAAATCACTCTTTCCAAAAATCGTATAAAAAACGATACATTCCATTTAAAAGACACCTGATGCATAGCGTAACTCTTTTGTTTCTGGTTCAAATATTTTTTCGATGACATTTTTGGATTCTACAAGAAAAAATACATCGATTGGCTATTTTGAATTTTTCCAAAATACAAGGAAGGTCGAAAATAGGCCCCTGTTCAGTTCTCGCTGGAATACCCTGTACAAACGTAGAAATTAATGTTTGGTTAATTAATTTAGTTTTAGCATTTTAAACTAAATTCAATAAAAACGTATGTTTAAATGCTCTAAAATTAAATTATTTGATAAAACATTGATTTCTACTTCAATGGTAAGGATAATTTTTAAAAAGCCTATATTTTAAATAGCGCGCCTTAAAAAAAGTTGCGAGCTTGCGTCACGAGCGGCGCTGCAAATGCGTTTTGACAGAAGGCTTGAAGTCGCCAATCTCAAATTTTTTTGGTAATCTATGGCTGTGTGCTGCTTAAGTTGTGTGTAGGTTCACAGACTTGTGCCTTTACTTATAATGCTCTACGTCCGGGATTTAGTCGGAGCAATTAGATTATTTTTACTTTTGAAAAATAAAAAATGTGTGGACTTGAGAATGTACTCATTGACTTGTTTTATTTACAAGAAAAGCTGGTAACAAACTAAGACTAAACTCTAACGTGAGGTGAGTATATATAATATTTTTAAAGATAAATCCTGGTATGAACTGATAAAGTACGAGAAAATGACAATTTAACTATATTCGATTTATATCTACATTTGATAATGTTCAGTATTTAAAGATAAGTTACGGTAATAATATAATTCAGCTAAAACTCGGACGTTATCATTTAATATATTAATGTCCATGTTAACAGATAAACTACGGTGTTTAGCAATTCAGCAGTTCCTCGCATTTTATCTTGGTGCGGTAGTCTGGTCAGGGTTGGATTCAGGCTGGTTGTCTCGTTATACGTAACTCCTCCCAACGAAGATAAAGCCTGAGGGTTGGATTGGTTGGTTAAGGCTCTTCCATCTCGATTTCAATCTTCTTGGAATCTTTTTTCCTTCGAGGATAAGGATACGGATAGCAAAGTCTATAGTAGCAGGTAACTCCCAGAAGTAGTAGACCTGAGATGGTGAGATATACAATGACGTGAACCCATATAGGTACGGAAGCTTCTTCTGTGGAAGCTTCTAGAATATTCATTTCATGTTGGGTATTTAGTCTCGTAGTGAGTTGCTGGATTTCTTCCAAGTCTAGGTTGGATAACTGAATTGTTTTTGATCGTTCTGGCAATATTGACATATTAAGTTGAGGTAATTCAATAACTGTGGCTTGCAAAACATCTTCATTCCCAGAAGAGAACATTTCTTCGCCCATGGACACATGACAATTGGTTGAAACAGTTATTAAATAGCTTCCTGCATCTAACTTGTGATGTTTTTCGCTTAGACAGTTTTCAGTAAGGGTTGTTTGATTTGGGGTGCTAAAGAGAATATGATGAGGTGTTACTTGGTTGGCAATTTTTCGATTCAGGTGGACTGGAATAACACTGCAATTGTTTGGCTGATTTCTTCTTATGATGTTGACAATACAGTCTTCTTCAGTCTTGAGATGGTTAGTGCAGTAATACTTGTCCTCGACTTCGTTGCATGGATATTCTTCATATTGATAGAAGTTGTCTCTCTCATTTAGGATAAGGTATGGTTTTTGGGGAGAAATTATTTTGTTCTCAATTGGAATAGGGTAAATGAAAAATGTATTAAATTCCAATGGTTTTAAGATTGGAAAATGTATAAGAAAGATAATTTTATTCTCTTTAAAAAGCAACTGAACTCCCAAAAAGGTATAATAATTGTGATAATTTTTAAACTGAACTAATTGACCCTGATGATACAAATTATTTATTTTGACAAGTATAGAATTTAAATTGTCTAGAGGTAAGAATGAAGGATGAACTTTATTTAAATTTGCAAAGGTTATAGCATTGATAATTTGATTTAAGTGAATTTCAAGTACCAAAAGAAAGTTGATAATTAGATTTAAAGCATTGACGTCATTAATTGATTTATAGTAATCTTTTATGATTTGTTCAATAGTTAAAAGATCAGATTTAACTTGAGAAAGCTTATTATTAGTTTTTGTCATAATTTCTTTTGCTAGGGAAATTTGCTCATTAATTTTGTCTTGAAGTAGATATTCATTTTTGTTAAGATGATTTAAAATTAGATTTATTCTTTTACCGTCTTCAGCATCTAGTGTACCAAACAACCATTTCGAAACCTTACCTCCTAAATTTATAAGACCACGTTTTGATCTTTTATTTAACGCAATATCATTTAATGTATGATTTAACGTAATAACATTTAATGTATAATCAATGTGATATAGTAGAGTTTGAGCTTGATTTATTAAGTTTAATGTGTGATTACCAAGATTTTTCTTAGATATAATAAAATTAAGGTGTTTGTGTATAATATTTCTTACATTACTAAATTCCGATATATTTAAGTATGATACAAAGGTATGTTTACTTAAAATTATTCTAGTTGGTTTCAACCCTAAAGGCAAGACAGGGTTAGTAAGCTTCTGAATAGAGGATTCAGAATAGTGGTTAAGTAGGAAAATAAGAAGGACGAGAGAGAGTTTCATCTGAAACAATAGAAAGAATATTAACGTTTTTTACGCCTTTTAAGGTTGTGTTTTGAATATTTTGAAGTATCTGTTTTAACTTTGTTAGCTATTTGAGCTACAGGATTTATTTTAGTAAATCGCGGAGCTAATTTGTCTCGAGGTCGTTCTTTATGATAAACATCATCATCTTTGGACACAATTATCGGGTCTTTTCTTTGTTCATTAATTTTCTCTAACTGGTTTTGTTTCTTCTGATCCATTTTCTCTTTAATTTCATTATATTTCTCTTTGAGTTTTTCCTTGTGTTGTTCGACGTACTTTGAAATTATATGTTTTTCTTCTACGTCGAATGGATCTTTTGCATTAAAATGACCAGTTACAACTTCAAATGGAGTATGTTCTGTTGCGGAATGTATAGAGTTGTTGTAATGGATAAGGGAGTATTTTATGAGATTAGCAAGTGATTCTTTGGGGTATTGTTGAGTTTTAATTCTGATTTGCTCTAGCAGAGTGGAATGAAACCTTTCAATATAACTATTAGAGTTCGGATTTTTTGGGGTAGTATAATGAATTGTTATTTTATGTAACTTGCAGAAATCGGTGAAGTTGTTATTATTGAATTCTATTCCATTATCGCAAACTATCATTTCTGGAAGACCATAATGTGATATAAAACTTAACAAACCATCAAGAATGTTGACAGCGTTTATTCCTGGAATATGATAAACCTGGGCAAATTTTGAAAAGGTGTCTATAACTGTTAAAAATTTTTCTTTTGAAACTGATAGGGTATCTATATGGATTCGTGCGAAAGGTTTTGATCCGATGGGTATGGCTTGAAATTTCATTTCATTGGGATTTCTCTCATATTTTGATTTTTGGCAGATGCTACAATTATTTTATGACACGTTTGGGTAGTCGATGATAGGGGTTTATTAGGGTTTTGAAACAAAGGAGAAAACTGTTTACATAGTTTGGCAATTTTAGTTTTCTCTTCCTCATTTAAATGATCAAGTCTTAAAAGAGAGTCTATTTCGTTATTTCCTGCATGGGAATCATTCATTTCTATCTCTGATTCATAAACCTGAAAATCTTCCAAAGAAAATACTTCTATCGGTTTCTGAAGACTCATGTAGGTATCTTCCAGACTTACGTTGTGGATTTCAACCATAGCGTGACCATTTTCTACAGTTGCAACTCCTTCTGGTATAAAGCAATGCGAATTTAGTTGTTTATGTGGGATATAGTAAGTTCCGTCTGCGTTACAATTGGTGGGTAATTTTATTTTTAAAATTTCATTTTCATTTACGGTAATATTAAAGCAATTATAGTCACTAGGGGAGCATTCATATACGGGTATAGTTGTTTTGTCTTTTATAAGATAATTTTGTTGTAAATTCCAATTAAATCCCATATTTCTTAGATCACGAAAGCTTATAAGACCATCGAAAAATGGGTGAAAATCGAAAAGGGTAAAAATTATTTTGCTTTGTGAATCAAATTCCTTAAAAGCTGGAATATGAGCTTCATATTTCGATTCATGTTGACCACAGGAGGTTTTAATAGTATTAGGTTTAATGACAATAAAATCAGAAAAATATTTTTTTACTAGATAGGGATTAAGCAAAGATATATGACTTCCTGAATCTACAAGCAGCTTAATTGGTTTTTCAAAACCTAAGATTTTAATATAGGGTAATTTGCGGTTATCTTGAACGTTAGTTAAGTATAATTCATTCCAGAGGCTTGTTTGTGAAAATTTTCATCATTTTCAGGTTCATCAACAGATTCAAGGACGGGCAAATAATCAATGTTTGATTCATATTGGATCTCTTGAGATTCTTGAGGAAACAGATCTGAAATATCTGTTGGATTTTGATCAATTTCTGGTTCAGGAGGGATTTCAGAATTATGAAGTTCTTCGAACCGAAATGTGGGTCTAGATTGAGGTGTAAAATAATTTGGTCTCTGTTGTTGATAAACATCTTGTTTATTTTGTTGAAAATATTGTGGTCTTGCAGTAGTTCTGGTAATTCCAGACATTGGTACTGGTTTTTCAAGAATGGGTTTGTTTGTGGGTTTCCAAACATTTGTTGGAGGTTTAGGTTTTCCAAATACTTGTTGATTGGTAAAGAATTTTGGTGGAGGCATTGACCTTGGATTTATAGGAACAGGTTGACTCGGAAAATTTGTAAAAGTCATTTGATGCTGGGGAGCAATGGGATTAGTTCTAAAATTGGGTGATTGATTGTAAACTGTAGGCCTTTGAACATTATTAGCATTATTCTGCGATGCTGGAATTCTAAAGCTAGGCGAAGGTAAATTTTGATTGGAATACTTTTTTCCTTCATTACAAATTGAAATGAAATTTTCCTCTTCGATAACTTTATTCATGGCTGTTTCTAAACAGTCAGGGTTTCCAAGTCTAACAGCTGTTTGAATATTAGCAGGGAGATATTTTAAAAAGGTAACAAGCACAAGTTTTTCAATATTTTCAATTTGTCCGATTTTAGCTGCTCTTGTCGTCATTGAATCATTGTGAATCGCGGAAAAAATCAAACTTCTAGTATATTGACAACGAACGCCAAAATTATAAGCATTTTCTTTAGGATATGGTTTAAGACTGTGTAATTCATGTAATAAACAATTAAAAGATCTCTGATCTGAAAATGATACCTTAAGGACATCTTTAACCTTGTCCCAAGTATCCAATTCTAACCTACTTGATATTAAGGTAAGAGCTTTTCCTTTTAGTTTACCTACTACACCTCTAAAAATTAGTTTTTTAATAGAATCATTTTCATTTTGAAAGGTCAAAAATGTTTCGTCACAAGTAGCAAGAAAATTATTTAGCTCACATGGATCACCATTAAATGTAGGAATGATATCTAAAAATAGTCTTAACTGTTGATAGTTCGTTTCGTTTGGCATGTTTGGCGATGATATATCAAAATTAGATAAGCTATAAGTTAAATTTTCTACTTCAACACTGGTTTGAGAACTTTCACCAAGCTCAAAATTAAAAGCAGTTATTGGAAAATCAAAAGGAGATTTTTCAGAGCTTTCAGAACTTTCTGATTCAGATTCAGAATCAATTTTTCTTAAATTTAAAATATTTCGTCTATATTTTTTGTTTTTTCTAGAAATTTTTTTCAAACCTCTAAACATTAGAAATTATTCATATTTAAGAGTGAGTCAGAGAAAAAAAAAATAAAAATAAAAATATAAATAAATAAAAATGGGTATCATAAATAAGAGACACGCACTTCAATAATATAAAAGAAATAATAAAAACAATTTTTTTTTTACCATGAACGAAGTTTCTTCTCTTGCACTAAGCACCCTGTAGGATATACGGTCCTGAGGAATGCTGCAAGCCAGTATTTGGATGACAACACCAACACTCTGGCCCCTTGATGCTTCTTGAAGGAATATACGGTCCTCTTCTCGATGCACCTCACAAAAATTAAAAAAAATTGCAGACAGTTCTGTTGAAGAATTGAAATTCACCAGTCCGTTGTGTGCTTTCCCGGTATAAAGGCACTACACTCAACTTCTTGTACAGGAAATATCCGTGACCGACCGCGCCAATTAGATTATTTTTACTTTTGAAAAATAAAAAATGTGTGGACTTGAGAATGTACTCATTGACTTGTTTTATTTACAAGAAAAGCTGGTAACAAACTAAGACTAAACTCTAACGTGAGGTGAGTATATATAATATTTTTAAAGATAAATCCTGGTATGAACTGATAAAGTACGAGAAAATGACAATTTAACTATATTCGATTTATATCTACATTTGATAATGTTCAGTATTTAAAGATAAGTTACGGTAATAATATAATTCAGCTAAAACTCGGACGTTATCATTTAATATATTAATGTCCATGTTAACAGATAAACTACGGTGTTTAGCAATTCAGCAGTTCCTCGCATTTTATCTTGGTGCGGTAGTCTGGTCAGGGTTGGATTCAGGCTGGTTGTCTCGTTATACGTAACTGAGCTGCGGCGACCCTCGCAGATGTTTTACACCTTATTCCATTTTGGAGAGTTTTTCTTCTCACGTAGATGTTCGGAACTGATCGGACCTCGTGTCCCTGCTCGGGCATCCTAGCAGGGACGTAGACAGGGGGAGGGCCTCCTCTTTTTATCCTGTGGCCGCCACCCCCCCCCCCCCATTAGCCTGTCTAAATATATTATATGGTACGCTCATACAAGCACAATATTTTTTACGAAATAAAATACTCAAACCACAACACAAAATATCTCTACTAGTAAGAATCCTAAGTATAAGCTGATTCTTACCTAATTAAAACAAAGAAAATATAAACAGTAATAATCGCTGTAACAATCCCGGTCTCTAGTGCTTCATGTGAGCGAACTTTCTCTTGTTTAAGAGTAATAAAACCATTTTTTAAAAATAACGTATGTCCCGTAAGTTTTGGCACAAAATTGAGGGGCTTGAAAATAGGTTGTAAAGATAATATATCGAGATGGCTTTGGAAACAAAAAAATGTTTATTTGCTTGACATTAGTTTGACAAGTCATTTTTTAAAGTCAGTTGCATTAAAATGTCTTATAAATTAGAAATACGAAAAAGTATTTATAATTTGGTTGGGCAAATTCCTAAGACTGAAATAGTTCGCATTTTTCAAAACCAAAATATTTCACGCAGAAGTATTTACCGTACTATAGCCGAATGTGAAGAAGGAATTCCCTGTTTAAATCTTCCAAAAAGTGGAAGACCAAGAAGTTTCACGCGAGAAAGGACGGAAAGATTGGTAAGAAGAGCAAAAGACAGAGTCGGAGTTTCTACAAGAAAATTAGCGCGTCAATTCCGATCTTCAAAGAGTACAGTATGGCGGGAATTGACAAGAAATGGTCAAAAATATCGAAAAAGACGAAAGTGTCCTAAATATACCGAAAATCAATTAGCACGGATACCAAGATGCTGTCGAAATCTTAGGCGGATACATTTTTCAAATGAGAAAGTCATTATTTTGGACGATGAAAAATACTTTACCCTTGCCAACTCGGAAATCAAAGGAAACGATGGTTTTTATACGGACAATATAGAAGAGTGCCCAAAAAATGTTAAATATAAGGAAAAAGCAAAATTTGCTGATAAAGTTTTGGTGTGGTGTGCGATTTCGATTAGAGGGATATCCAGACCTTATGTGGGTCGAGTTAGGGGGGAACTTTGGATGCGGAAAGGTATATTGACAACTGTCTTAATAAATTAGTTCATTTTGTACACCAACATCACGTGGGAGATGATATAATGTTTTGGCCCGACTTAGCAAGCTGTCATTATGCAAGAGCAACTCAAAATTACCTTCGTCAAAATAACATACCTTTCGTACCAAGACAAGATAACCCCCCTAATTTACCTCAGGCCCGCCCGATTGAAGATTTTTGGGCATTGTTATCCCGCAAAGTGTATGATGGAGGGTGGCAAGCCGAAAATGAGGAACAATTACGGCGTAGAATTTTTAGAAAGATAGGCGAAATTGATGTTGAAGTTGTCCAGAACCTAATGCGAGATGTTCGCAGAAAATTGCGTCTAATTGAGCAGCCTCGGCCCCTTCAATTTAATTTAAATTATTAATTTTGTTAGTTACTAAGCCGTTAATTATAGTAAATAATAAAAGTTTAACCAAAGCTACATATTAAAAGAATATTTTGTTTTAAATTTTGTGCCAAAACTTACGGGACATACGTTAGTATGATAAAAAACATAGATCTAAAATATATATAAATTTAATTTTATGAATTTTGAATTTTTTTTTTTTTTTAGTTAACGGTTTATATTATTCATGTTTATTTTTTATTAGTTTTAGTAATACTTCCACAACGGTACATTAAATAAAAGTGAAAAAACATGTTTCTTCAGATGTGTTTAATTAAGTTCCTTTTGTATAAAATTTGTTATTTAATTCAAAAAGCTAAAATAAATGTAGAAAATCCGTTTTAATTTTTTTACTGGCACATATTATTTGTCACAGGATCCATCATTAATGTAAAAAAAAATCTTTAGTAGGAAAGTATACTACTTTGACACACTAATGACAGACCCTGTATATAGGCCCCTCTAGACTATTTGTGCTCCCAACTAGCCCCCCCAAAATGAATTTTCTGTCTACGTCCCTGCATCCTAGTGGTACACTTTTTTATTCTGACGTACATATAGGGGAGATGAAAAGGTGCGCGGAAAAGGGGACAAGAATCAGAGGATGGAGGAAGGAACTTAGGTCTAGGGATTGTCAGCCAGACGGGCCCTACAGTTTATCGTGGAGTCCGAACCTCGGCTATTCCCATCACCTGGGAGGGTATGAGATGGCGTGAAGTGAAATTTACCCTCAATCCATCACGGGAAAAGTCGGTTCCCCCCGGCCTGGTTACCAGCGTAAGTGGTAGCGTGGAAAGTGAAATTAATTTTACACTCTTCCCTGTTGGACTTTTTCAACTAACATTGGCTGTACACTTGATTTTGTAGTTTAATAAATTAAAATTCCAACCGTTGTTTGATTTCACTTTAGGGATGCGCACAATAGACCGATATTTAAAAAACATCGATATTTTACTATTGATTATCGATGTTTACATCGGTTATCAATATTTACGTCGATTATCGGCAACTAGTCATGGTTGGAACAGCGATTTTATAATAACAGGTACAACCTGTTCCAGTTGCAAAAGATATCTGTTCCAAGAAACCTGCTTCAGTTCCAAACTGTTCCAAAATGTAAAATTAATGCCGTTGTCGTGCTGCTCTCTCTGTGACCGTGATCCCTGTTTCAGTAGCAGTTAGAGCCTTCCACGAATTGTTGCGTTGCCGTGTTGTCGTTACCGCGGCGCATTATGTAATATGTATAAGCATGAATTAAAAAATTAAGAAAGATTGATTTGATGATTGTGTTACTTAACTAAAAAAATAAATAAATTCTTGGAAGTGTTTTTAAATTGTTATTATATTTATACTTATATTACGTCTGGCAGGACTGCCAGCACAGATCTTTTCTGTTATAAAAATGTCCTATCACCTATAACTCTTATTGTTTACATTAAAAAATAATTGATAAACAAAAAGTTTAAATGCCGACAAAGGCAGTAATGGCACCGAATTAATACCTAGATCTACTTGGTGACCTGGCAACATCGCGTCCCGTTCCCAATTATTTCTCAGTGTTGGTGATTCCCATAGTCGTCCGGTGATTCCCCTACACATCAATCATCATAACCTAACTTTTGTTTTACCGGTCAAAGTAGATATTTGATTTGTTTCCTTGAAAAATATTTAATTTTATAATGAGTTCGTTAATTAAAAGTTTATCAACGCGAAATAAAAGCAGTCCGGTATGGAACTTTTTTACAGTCGTCGATAAAACAAACGCTAAATGTAATATGTGTCAGTTGCAGATGTCATATAAATCTTCAATTACAAACCTAAAAAAACATATAGAAAGAAAGCAAGCATCCAAGTGTTAAAATTCCACAGAAAAGTGCATGTTTAAGGGAAAGTGTTGAAGTTGAAATTGACAGTGATGAGGATGGTTTGGAGCAGCCCATTGGCAGTGTTAGTAGTGTTTCTTCTGATGTAACCGGGAGCGAAGCTGAGCAGCCCGCTAGAGAGCGACCTAAATTTTTTATTCAAGAAAGAATGACAGCTTTTTCTAATAAAAAGTTAGCTCCGAGGGCAAAGAAATCGATCGATTCAGATCTTTTATTGCTATTCACTTTGGACTTTCAACCATTTAGCATTGTACATGACGAAGGTTTTAAAAGATTTGTACATACTTTAAATCCATCTTACGAACTTCCCAATAGGCAAACGATTTCGAAAACTTTAATTATGAGAGCTCTTTAAATAACGCTAAAGAAGCAGCCAGACATATTATAAACGTCTGCATTACTACGGACTGCTGGACGTCTGCAAATAATGACAGCTTCATGGCAATTACAGGTCATTTTATTGACGCAACATTACAGATGCGCTCTATTCTGCTGGACTGTGATGTTTTTGAAGACAGCCATACGGAAATAAATTTATCTAAAAAGTTACTGGATGTTGCGAAAAGTTGGGGTTTGGACAAAAAGATAATTCTGGCAGTATCTGACAATGCTTCAAACATTAAAAATGCCATTGCATGAATAGAATGGAAACATTTTGGGTGTTTTGCACACACTCTCAATTTGACGGTGCAGGATGCTATAAAGCTGACACATAATATTTTAGAAAAAGTCAAATCTATTGTAGCACATTTTAAAAGAAGTTCTAAGGCTACGAAAATACTTATGGACACTCAAAAGAAAAATGGCATTGGTGTTCCTCTAAAATTAATCCAAGACGTCGTCACACGATGGAACTCAACGTACCATATGATACAAAGATTTGTTCGACTAGAAGAAAGTCTCCGTTCAACGATGGAGTTCCTGGATGCTTCGTTACCCTCAATTTCGACAGAAGAGTGGGCCATACTCAAAGAACTCTGCCAAATCCTAGAACCATTTGCTGATGCTACAAATTGTGCCAGTGGTGAAAACTACATGTCAGCTTCACTAGTGATAGTGTTAACTAGAGGACTACTTAACGTATGTGAGAATTTGTCTACTGCAAATTTTAGTCAACTAAGCCAAGATGTTTTAGGCTGCTTAGTAAACGGTCTTCGAACAAGATTAGGCAATGTGGAACACGCTAGCTGTTTCCACATTCCTAGATCCGAGGTTTAAAACGTTTCCGTTTAAACATAATGATGCTGCTGAAAAAATTAAAAAAACCATAATTAGCGCTGTCGCCGACATTATTGCTGCCCAAAGTGAAAGTCGTGAGTCACAGCATTTTGAGCCTGTGCCTAGTACATCAGCGGATAGCAGCGATAACTTTGTTCCAGCGCAAGAAGTAACCGACCAAGTTAAAGTGAAATATTCCTTGTGGGACTCTCTAGATAAAAGTGTTTCACAATTTAAGCCGAAACATACTGCCAGTTCAAGAGCTATAATTGAAGTACAAAGGTATTTGGAAGATGAATTTCTCAGTCGAGATAAAAATCCTTTGGAGTGGTGGAGAAGTAATGAACATAATTACCCGTATTTGTGCCGTCTAGTACGTTCTAGGTGTTGTGCTCTGGCTACGTCTGTGCCGTGTGAACGGTTGTTTTCTAAAGCGGGAATTATTTTAAACGATCGCCGAAGAAGACTTAGTGCCAACAAATTAAAACAATTGTTATTTATAAACGTTAACCATTCGTTTCAAGTTTAAATGTTTCGATATTTTGTAATTACTTATAATACTTTTTTATTGTTCGTCGGTACTCTTATTTGAGCAAACGAACCAAAATACTAAAATAATACATTTTAGTCTATCTCCGTTATTTTTTTGATTTGTTGTTTAATTTAAGTTTGAAATATCTATTAATGTTTTTTTATGATAACTAGTTGAAAAGTGTTATTTTTATATTTTATTATTAGATACAAGAACGGTTTTTTATTTCAGTAATATCTAGGAATGTAAGTTTTTATTTTATATATTTTAAATAAAACTTTGTTTTTGTTTTATGACAGTATTTTTTATTTATTTATAATAAACATTTAGTTTGGTTACATTTTTAATTAAATATATTAAACATCGGCAACGCCGCGCAAACCGCCACCCGTTCTACTCACAAACACACACATCGCCACGCCTACCAGTTTTTTTTACTCGCTGTTTCCAATCTGTTCCACATAAAAATCCGTTTCGATTTTAAATAAAACAGTTCTTGTTGCTCTCGTCACAGTCGACACTTGTGTGGCAGTCGCAGTGTTTTGGAACAGCTGGAACAGGATAGCATATGAACCAATACCTGTTCCAAACTGTTCCAAACAAAAACCTGTTTCGAAAATAACAGATCCTGTTCCAAAGCATCATCACTATCGACAACTGAAAACATAATTTCGATAATTAAAAGTCTGCCATGCCAAGTTAAAGTTTATCTTTAAAACTTTATACGAGGATAAAGTCACTGTAAGTTTATCATTTTAGACCTGCCACCTGCCGATTTTTATTTGAAACATTTGTAATTACTTTTTATGGCACTATATGTATAATAGTACTATAGTGACATTATACAAGGATAGTGACGACAATAGAGCATAAGCTCCGTCCATCCGTTATTAATGGGCTAAATCTTTGTTGTTTATGTGGGCATAAACGGCGATTCTTGATATAGTTTGTGTCTAAATATATCCCCGTATAAAGCCACTGTAAATAATACAAGGCTGGCGTTGGCGGTTGGGATAAATAATCCGGGGATTCCCTTTCAGCTTCAATTATATTTTGAATGTTGCGTTTTTGGTTAGTTTCTCGTGAGTATATGACTTTTGTCATATGTCATTTTTTGTTGAGTAACTTTTAATAGTAATAGTGCGTTTGTGATACGTTTCTATCACAGTTTTATTTGTAACAATGGCCCCTTCTGCTATAAGCATGTACATCCCTTGAAAATATATTAGTTGTATCTGATTTTTGTATTTTGTTTAGAAGTTATAAATAAATTTATATTGTTTAAACCTCTGCAGCAGCGGTTATCAACAACTTTTAGACATCTTACTCTCTATATAAGGTCTCCGTGGGAATCTGCCAGTCATAACAAAACAAATTAATAAGATTTAATTCTTTAACCTGTGTATGTTTTTAAAAATTACGACCCCGCAAGTAATAAAATTAAATATATTTTTATAGAAATTTTGCATTTAAATGTTAGCTTAGTATATCAATTTATGAGTGTTAAAATACAACTGGTAATTATGAATGAAAATTATTAATGCAGTTCAAAAATAGTTATATTTTTTAAATTTGTTTTATATGCAGTGCTTTACTGCAAGTTTGTTTTATTGGGTATTATGAATGTACCTTACATACATAATACTCAATACAACAATTCTTTGCAGTAAAGCACTACATATAAAACAAGTGTATGCCGAGAACTACAACTATTCATGAACTCCATTAATAATTTTCATTAAGCGGGACCCAAACTATTAGATATTTATGTTACTGATTTTTTAAAAATAAATAAAGTGTTAAACGTGATTAAATAAAACGCCGTATGTCTCGCTGAAAATATTATTTTAATATTTAACAAGCTTACAATTTGAAGTTGGATCTTTAACTAACTATTCTCTTTTTCTCATATATCGGCATTCTAGAGTCTCTTCCAATCTAAACACATAAATCTAAAACTAGTCATAACAACTCTGCCTATGTATCGTATCAACGTCGAAGGTATCATGTTACAAAACCCATTAGGCAAACTAATAAAGAGACCCTTATATCTTGTGGGAACTTCAAGATAAGATTTTTAAGTCTAACGTAATATTTAAATTTTTATTATCTAGATATAACAATTCGGCCATCCAATTTTTTTTTGCCCTCGGAAAACCATGCATCCCCTAGCCTTGCTCAACATCCTTCAGGCAACTCCTGTAATAAAACAAATATACTTACTTTAAATGAGATATTTTCTCCACCTCCAACACATCTATTCTACGGTGGAACTATTGTTTTTCGATCATGACTTCATGGCTGTACTGTCCAACTTGTAATTTACTTTATTCAAACACAGGTCCATTATCAAGCCGCCCTTGTCCAGCTATTATCTAAGAACAGGTCCATTTTTGAGCCGCCCTTATACGGTTATCAACAACAGTCAATATATAAAAATACTATGTACTTTCAATTTTTCAGAATTACAGGCTACCTTTTTGTCATCCTGTCCGACTCTTTTTACTTTAACTCAGGTTACCTTTATAGTCGCCCTGTCCGATTGTTGAATATATTCGCAAGATCAAACCGACTATTGTAAAATAAAATAACAATTAACTTTCTAAGAAATCAATCAAGTCATCTCTATCTTGCACATTACTTGAAGAGTCACTACCTGATGAAGTATCTTTCATCGAACTACGGAAATGTCTAAGAGTCTAAGGTCTAAGAGAGTCAACAGCAACCAATGTACTAAACATTTCGAATTATATACGGACCAGACAACTTTGAACGTAATTTATTATTAACACCTGTCTTACTACAAGAACTTCCACTTTTCCATAGAACCAGGTCCCCTTTCATATATTTCTGCGCAGTTTTTCGCCTTCGACCGAAACAAACTTTCATTTTCTCTGCTAACCACTTTAAGTTTGAGTGAGCTTTTTCCCTTTTCCTGAAAAGTCAAGAGAAGAAGATGCACATTCTAAATTACCGTGAAGGTGGCTTTTATACACAAGTAGAAGCTTGAAAGGAATATGCTTAATACTATTGTTTACAGTTTTATTAATACCCCAAACATTTTCGTGTACTTTATTGCTCCAATTTGTGTCATTGTCGTCAGTCATTATTCGAAGTGAACCCAATAAAGTCCGATAAGATCTTTCCACCTGCTTATTAGCTCTTAGAGCCGCAATAGCCATTTTTATGTATTGAATATGCTTGCATCAACAAAATCCCTGAAATTCCTACTGGTAGAGGCCTAACCAGTATCTCAAATCAGACTCTTATGATATTCAAAAATTCCTCCAAAAACGTCCCTTAAATTTCGAATGTAGTCCGCAGAACCTAAAGTGCATGTTGATTTAGCTACCATGTATTTCGTAAAAGAATCGGCAAGAGTTAAAATATATGAATATCCGGACAGTATGCATAGGAATATTTGGTTTTAAAATTACATGAAGTTCGTCTTCGACTTTTCCATAATTATCTTTGATTACTTTTAAACAGCGATCAAATTCAGAGTGACCCATAGAATAGTGGTTTTTTTTGAAGAGGTTGACCACTTATTTTCGCGCAAATTTTGAAATAACATTAACGGGTCTATGTCGTGTAATGTTTTTCTATAAAGACGATTGTTTTTGTAAACATATTGCATCTCCAACTCAAAGTTGCTTTTATTTTTAATTTGTTCAATAATTATTTGTAAGGTTTCGTCCTGAAGCTGAATTGTTAAAAACCAATCCTCAATATTAATTTGCATTATGTGGGTAATAGGATTACGGCGTAAAGCATCGACACTGCTTACACCTGGTTTATGCTCAATTTCGAAATCAAAGTCTTGAATAGAAAACCACCACCTCGCGATTCTGGGCATTTTGTCCCGCTTTAAAAACGTATATAGAACAGCTGAACAATCAGTCACAATTTTAAAATGATATCTAACAAGAGAAATTCGAACACGTTTCAAACTTTCCATAACAGCTAGTTTCCAACTCATAGCTATGTTCTGCTGGGCTTGTCAACCGACTAAAATAAACAACCGGTTTCAAGTTAACCCAGTCGTGGATCTGAAAAAATATTCCTCCTAGAGCCATTGAACTAGCATCTGTGTAAATCTTAATTTACTAATATTAAAAAGCATTAGAATGGGCTTGGCAAATAATATATTTTTCAGTTGTGAAAATGCTGATATCTGAGATTGTTTCTTTTTGGTCAGTTGCGTGAGTGCAAGAGTAATAGTTGCAATTGTATAAATCTGGGCAAATACCCAACTAAACGTAGAAATTGGCGAATTTTGTGTGCATTGGCAGGTTATTTAAACATTTTAATGGCTTTCACTTTAGCGTAATCTGGTGATATACCATTTCCACCTATCTCATGATCTAAAAAATGAGTAGATTGTTTAAGAGAACGAACACTTTTTTAAATTCAATTTAAAACCTGCCTTGCTTAAAAACTGTAAAACTGTTCCCAGTAAATCTAACTCCCGTTTGGCTGAAACGGTAGGTATCAATAAATCATCCATATAAACAAGAACCTGCTCGTAGCGTAAATTACCTAAGGCTTTATCAATGGCAACAGCTGGGGTGTTTACCAGACCGAACGGCATTTTTAGGTATTTGTAGTCACAAACGCAGTTTTCGGAATGGAGTGGAGCAACTAAAATTTGATGAAAACCCTGATTACACTCTAAACTTGTAAAGAAAAATTTTCCTCCTAACAAATTCGGTTGTTCTTCAATTATTCTCATATGGTGCAATTGTTTAATACCTAATTTATTTAAAGCCCTAAAATCGAAGCACAATCGAAAATCATTATTTTTCTTTTTCACTAACACCATTGTACTAGCAAAATGCGTATTAGACTCTTATAATACCTGCTTTTAATAAATCGGTAACTTTCTTTTTAACTATCTCTCTTTCACAGGCAATCTATGCGGGCGATAGCATATTGGGTTTGATTTGTTTTTAACTCAATTACGGTTCCTAATTTCTCTGTTTTACTACAAAAACACTACTGCCATTTATTCAATATATCCAACAGCCTACTTTTTATTTCACTGTATAAATTAATATTAATATCAATATCTCTCATATCTTTTATACTTTCTACATTTTTCTATATCAAACTTATCCTGACATTCCTCCTGTACGGGGGTCACAGCACTTTAAGCCTCTGCCTAGCAGTTGCCTGTTTTTCCAGGTTATCTCTTCTCCACTCATGTTGGCCATAGGTATAGTAGAGCTGGATCCCCTAAACATAGTATGCAGATTAAAGACCTCCTTAGCTGGAACCTCTTGCCCTCCATGAATACGTGCTCGTCTTCTCCAATGTTTGAAATTCGACCTTTAACCATAGTTATCGTGCGTGGGCCATTGATTATTTCTTTTGTCTAGAAAAATAAGTGGTCGAGCTTCTTTTCCTTCGAGTGTCAGTTCATCCAACATTGAGGTAATATCTTTTGTCAATTTTACTTTATTGGCATGAACAATGAGATATGCCATTGGCATTAATAATGGGTGGTCCAATTAGTACATCAAAATCACCCATCTAAGCTCAGTGACCAAGACCAGTGTTTCCAGTTCAATGTCATCCAGTTTAACTTTGAATTTAGCCCCCTTCTCTACTATGTAAGTGCTACCTCCAAATGCAGTTAAAGTATTAGCAGTTGGGTAGGTAGGTAGATATGTTAATTCAACCTTTTGACAACACTGGATTGTATAATGACCATAAATGCTACAATCTGATGTCCATTAATTTCGCATACCTTCTTGTATATTTCGTTAATCTCCTTAGTCACTGGATTAACTAATTTATTGGCTCTCTTAGCGTCGGAGGATGTAGCAGGCGTATTAAAGGTACGACTCCGTAGGCGGCAGTTTCCTTTTTGTGTCCAAATCGGTTGCAAAAATATCAACGAGGTGAACCTTTTAAGCGTGATTTTTTTACTATATGACTAGGTTTCCGAGTGCCTTTGAATGGGAGTCCAAATTAGAGACATTTACATTATTCAATTTTTATAAATAAAAAATTATGAAGACAAAAATAAACAAAGTATATATTTAGTAAAAATATATAACAAATTTGCCTTAAGTTCAATGATAACGAAATATAGTTTCAGCAGATACATTTCTTCAACCAGAAGAATATACTAGAAAATAAAAGCCGTACAAATAATTGGAATTTGCCGTGTTTTTAGCAGCTGCGGCTGTATGAGACGTAAAATTATTTACTTTTCTTACTGTAATATACTTTTCTTGGAATTGGATTTACTTTCGATACTTTTATTACTTTTTTTAAATTTTTTGTACTTTTGTATTTAATACTTAACATCATACATCAAAGTATAAAATCTTGTAGTTAAAGAAAGTTAGGTTTCCTTCTTTAAATTCATGAATCCGACATTTGAAAGTCATCATCTTCTTTTCTTTTGTGACTGATGACATATCATTACTGTCAATACTGTCCTGTCATAAATAACATTTTTTGGCATTTTTTTAATCATTTGGCTTAAATTCAATGCATGCCTAATATTTTTTTACAATTTCTTGTTTATCCAACAAATTCCCGTTAATTGTTGACCTAATTAAAACATTTCTAACTTATTACAACCATTCGATTTATTTATCATTTTTCACACAATCTCAACACTGAACGCCAAATACAGAAACTGAATACAGCAGTACAGTTCGAGAATGAAAATCGAAATGAAACGGACATCAGTCATCAGGGGAATTATAGATTTTTATTACAGAAGTTCTGATTCAGAAGTATTGACAACTGTCTACGCAAAAAAAGAAAATAGAGCGATTTGAATTCTAATTGGCGGCGAGATGGTTGTTTAGAAAATTAATTAGCATTTTAAGTTTAAATTTTCGATTTATTTTCCTCTGTAAATGGCCAGATAGGTATTCACGATTTTCAACAAAGAAAAGCCGTGGCCGGTGGCTTAGCCGTGAAAATTCGACAATTGCCGAGTTGTTGGCAACACTGTACTCAACTTAAACACTTATCGGTACACACCCCTCCAGACTATGACATTGCCACAGTTTTTTTCCTAGGACAACAGAATTATATTGTTATTATTAAATTTATTGGTTGATTATTTATTATAGCTTTAATGATGGTTTTGTCTACGAACCTGGGCTAATCTAACGCTAATGGAACAGATCCACCTAACAATATAGGTTTTGTTACAATAACACCATTCGGTCGCTATAGCTCAGAAACGTTTCCAGATAAACTTTTGAAATTCGGTACATTTTTAGAGAACACTTGAAGATCTCAAATGGTACCAAACGTATATCCGTTTAAGTTTTCAGTTTTTAAAATTTCATATAATACACGATAACTGTCGCAAAAATGAAATAACGATATCAAGCTTTTTGTGTTCTCATGAACCCTATTAAAAATGGGCGGCATCGGAGTTTGAGAAGTATTTTTTTTTATTTTTTAAACCTCGTTTATTGATCAGAAACAAGGTCACCTTTTGATAACCAAGCGGTTCAAGTTTTCGACAAAAACAAAAAGGATTCCGAAAGAGCATAGATGACAGAAAAAATCCTTATAAACCGATATCTTCAAAAAGGTATAAGTAAATTACATTTTTTGCCGCTTCTTTTAAAAAAATCCATTTTCTTAAATGTTTAAAAATAATTTTTTTGCTGTAGCTCGCTAAAAATTTATTTTATTTAAAATTACCATAAGACAGAATTAATGTAGAGGCTTTTTATCTGCACTGACTAACAATAAAATGTATTATAAATCAGCCATACCTCTTGAAGTGTAAGGGTATTTTTTTTTTTAAAAGTAAATCGATGCCTCGAACTCCTGCTGAAATATCGACAGAATCGGATAAAAATTTAAAAAAATTACAATTTTTTGAAAATTGAGCCAACTACGAAAGGTGCACTTACTCTAATGCCAAACATAGCCGAAGTTCTTATATGATTTCACACAAAAGCAAAGCAGATTTAAAAACTCTAAAATATTTTCCACAACTTCCCGTTTACTATTTGCTTTTTTACAGTTCCAGGTAACATAACGTAACTTAAACTCTAAAAAAAATTTTAAATACGGTTGTCACAACTTCATATACCTTTTAGTGAAGCAATATTATAAAAAAATATATTTTGGCAGCTGTCAAAAAAAATTGATTTCCCTAAAACTTTTAAACTATTTAAAATGTTTAAATACTGTTTCCATAGTCCCACGTAACTTTTAAAGGCGTAATTTATTTAAAAAAAAATCGTTTTCCCATAACTTCTAAACTACTTATTTTTTAAATACGGTATTAACAGTTCCATGTAACTTTTAATAGCCTACTTTATGAGAAAAACATTTTTGACGGGTTAAAAAAAACTCTCTTTTCACGTAACTAGAAAACTATTTAAAATTTTTAAACACGATTTTCATAGTTCCATGTTAACTTTATATTTTAACATATGTCAAAAAAACTGTCTTTTTCCCATAACTTCTAAACTACTTAAAAATTTTAAATACGGTTTTCACAGTTCCATGTAACTTTTAAAGACGTAATTTATTTAAAAAAACCATTTTGAATTATGTCAAAAAGAAACTTTTTTCGCGGTAACTTTTGAACTGCTTAAATTTTTTAACTTCTAAACTACTTAAAAATTTTAAATACGATTTTCACAGTTTCACGTAACATTTAATAGCATAATATATTTAAGAAAAATATTTTGACAGCTGTCAAAAACTGTTTTTACCGTAATTTCTAAACTACTTAAAATTTTTAAATACGGATTTTACCGTTCCATGTACCTTTTATTGACGTAATATTTGGATATCTTAAAAAAATTGTTTTTCCTTGTAACTTTTGAACAGCTTCAAATTTTTAAATAAGTGTTGCAACCTTTCCTGTAGTGTCGAAATTTATTTAAAAAAAATATTTTGACAGGTCTCAAAGATATAAATATCGGATAATATCGAGGGTTTATAATCAAATCATAGCCGTACGGTTTGGTGTACAAAAAACATAACATAAAAAGTTAAACAATATCTATATATAATCTAATGTAAAATCATGGCCGTACGGTTATGATCTACAAAAAAATATAAAAAATAACATAAAACGGTACACAAAACGTCGCAACCTGACATATAGCTTTTGTTATATGGGGCCGACTTACTCACTTACTTTGTCGTCGTGAAAACACGCACTTTTTACTTATTAGTCGCCATCTCAGAAACGGTTTCAGATACTTATTTGAAATTTTGTAGGCTTTTACAATACATTTGGATATAATAATAAAATAAATGTGTTTGTATTATTTTTAGTTTATCGTTAATTAATATTAAAACCTTGTCTCAGAAAATGGTATTCCGAATCATGTTAAAAATGTGTGGGATCAAACTTTGGGAGGTATTTTTTCTCCATTCTTAAAAAAATTAGGTCAAAAACCAATGTTATTTTCACAACATCTGGCGCCTAAACACAACAGCCAAGACGTCTCTGAAAGTGCATAATTAGAAGAAATCAATCTTATATACTTTCATGTTTAAGAAGTTGATGCAAATAACAATTATCTCTTATTCCGACATATTGGATTTTAATCAAACTATTACCATATACCATGATCCCCATATGACCCTTAATTTCTGATCAAAATTTGAAGTCACTCTGATAAGTGGTTTTTAAACTATACCATGTGAACTGACAGACAAACCGACTGACGGATCGGCGGAATTCCTAAAACATAATTTTTGGTATCTTGAAGATATGTAAAACTTGGGAAGATGATTTTTTCACGACTACAAATATTATATTTAGCCGACATTTTGTTCTGTCATCTTGAATTAGCACCACAGTTTTACTAGTTCATCTGTATACCACAATTGTTTATGGCACACAATTTGAAATCGGTCCATTAAGTAGTTTTTCGGGTTAAATTTTTAAATATTTTACTAGGCCGCCATTTTGTTCCACCATCTTGGATTCGTACCAAAATTTTACCAATGATTCCTACATAATACTTGATTTTTGTGCGAAATTTAAAATAAATTGGATAAATAGTTTTTTAGTAATAATTTTTTTAACATTTCACTAATCCGCCGTTTTGTATTTCCTTATTGGATTTTTACAAAAATGTTACCAGGTCATTCGGATATGACCCTTAATTTTTGACCAAAATTTGTCAATCGGGTAAGTAGATTTTAAGCTATGCCGTGACCAGACAGACAGACAAACCGATAGACGGTACGACAGAATTGATAAAACATAGCTTTTGGCATCTAGAGACTCTAAAACGTGAAGATATGTAAAACCTCAGAGCGATATTTTTACGATTACAAATATTTTATTTTATTTATTTAGCCGCCATTTTATTCCGCCATCTTGAACTAGTGCCACAGTTTTACTAGTCCATCTGTATACCACAATTATTTACCAGTTGATTCATAGATAACACTTGATTTTTGTAGAAATATTTTTTTGGTATTTCACTGGACCGCCATTTTGTTTGGCCACATTGGAATTTTACCAAAATGTTACAGGTTATCCCCATATGATCCTTAATTTTTACACAAAATTTAAAGTCAATCGCGTAAGTAGTTTTTAAGCTATGCCAAACTGACAGACAGCTAGTCAAACCGACCGACGGACCCAGGGAATTGATAAAACATATTTTGTGGCATCTAGTGACTCTAAAACGTGAAGATATGTAAAACCTCAGAGCGATATTTTTACGATTACAAATATTTTATTTAGCCGCCATTTTATTCCTCCATCTTGAACTAGTGCCACCGTTTTACTAGTCCATCTGTATACCACAATTATTTATGGCACACAATTTGAAGAAATCAGGCCCTTAAGTAGTTTTTCAAGCTGAATTTTGGATTCGTACCAAAATTTTATCAGGTTCCTACACAACACTTGATTTTTGTGCAAAATTTGAGATAAATTGGTTAAGTAGTTAGTAATTAAGTATGCCGCCATTCTATTTTGCCACATTGGACTTTTACCAAAATCTTCCCAGGTCATCCTTGTATAACCCTTAATTTTTTACCAAAATTTGAAATTAATCGTGTAAGTACTTTTTTAGCTATGCCGCGAACAGACAGATCGACACAGAATTTTCGGCATCCCTGAAACGTTAAGATTTGAAGTAAATCTAGAAGGGATTTGTTTACGATTACAATACTTCCTTTGACGAGAGAATTCATTAATATTATTATATTTTGATTTAGATGAATACTTGACATCTGATTTAAAACAATGTCTGTTTTGAGAAATGTAGATATATTTCATTACTCTAGTCCTTATGTACGCTTAAAACACACAAATAATAAAAATATTAAAATTATAATAAAATAACAACAAATAAAAGCAAAATTTAATAAATGGTATTCTGGAGTATCGAAGCAGTAATATTGTTTAAGTAGATATGGTAAGTAATTGAATGTTTGTATATATGTATGTATAAATGTGTGTTAGGTCTTGGCAAAAAAGTTGTGGAAATTAAAAAAATATATTTGCTACAATCTGAGTGATCTAAGATATGTAAATAAAACAAATTCTTATTTGCGCATGCGCAGTATAACTGCACAAGATAATAGCGACTTTCGGCTAGACAAACACAATATAAAAATATAGAAGAAACAGTAGATAATATATACAAAATGAACATACATTTTAAAAAATCGTTAAATTGTAAAGTATTCCATTACACACATATAACATATTCAAGGTTAAAAAGATGTGACATATTCCCAAAACATTTAATAGCAAAAACTCCTCCGGGCTTGATGGTATTCCGGCCATAGTTCTTAAAAAGTGCGCTTCTGAATTGGCCCCTATCCCCACCATGTTATTCCAAATGTCCTATGACAAGGGCATTATTCCTAAAAGCTGGAAATCTGCTCATGGACAGCCTGTTCCCAAAAAGGGATCCAACACTTCCCTCTAACTACAGACTCATATCTCTTCTCCCAATTATGAGTAAGGCAATGGAGACGTATATCAATAATGACCTTTTAAATTACCTTGGAAGGTATAAACTTATACACGGCAATACGGCTTCCGCTACCAAAGACACACAGCAGATCTTTTCACCTTCGTAACCCACAACTGGAATAAGTTTATCGAATTCCACGGAGAAGCCCAAATTATTACCCTCGAGCTATCCAAAGCATTTGATCAAGTCTGGCATGTCGCACTTGTTAACCCAATCCCAGCCTATGGGTTTCCTCCAAAACTTTGTATTTGGATTTCCAGTTTCCTTTCCAACAGAAGTATGTCTGTAGTGGTTGACGGCCATTTATCAAACTTTCACTAAATCAACGCGGGCGTTTTACAGAGTTCAGTGTTGTTATCTACCTTATTCCTCCTGCACATCAATGCTGCTTTCTTCTACCAGCAATCCTATTCACGGCTATGCTGACGATAGCACACTCCACTCGAATATACAATTTCTCAAAACATGTCTCCAAGACTCAAATTGATGATAGGCGTAGAGTAATGTCTTTATCCCTAACAGAGGACCTCATTAAAATCGTAGAATGGGGAGCAAAAAACTTTGTCCAGTTTAACGCCCCTAGGACACAATCTTGTTTACTATCTCACAAATCATCTCCCAGTACCCACACCATTCAAATAAATAATCAAATGCTTGGAGCCAAATATTCCTTTAGCTTAGTCGATATCAATTTTTAGAAAGATCTTGACTAGCATGATCACACCACCTCAGTTGCTACAACAACCGCGAAGAAATTGGGTTTTCTTTCCGAGCTCGAAAATATTTTTCTTCTGCCAACCTGTTTACCATTTACACTTCGCAAATCAGAATCTGCCTTGAGTATTGCTCACACATATGGGCAGCAGCCTCTCCTTTAGTCTCTAATATTCTTGACTCTGTCCAGAGAAGAGCTATTCATCTGATTAAAGATCCAAACCTCACAAGGAAACTTGCATCACTACAGCATCGTCAAATTGTGGGCGATCTGTCTCTGTTCTACAGATACTACCACGTATTCGGTTCCGATATTATCCATTATGCCCTTTTTAGTCATTTCTGCCAGGGAGACACGAGCATCGACCCACATGCATCTCTTTACGGTCCAACTGCAAAGACCAAGGACCTCCTACTTTGCTTGCTCTTTTATTCACAGAGTGTCCAGATTATGGAATATATTACCAGCAAATGTCTTTCCTTCTTCTCCAAATCTGCAGTATTTAAATCACGCATCAATAAATTTTCCCTGTCTTTATTTAAAGCAACCATGGTATCTAGTACTTAGGACTTCGTGGTCTGCTCGTAGATATATACAATAGTTCTATTATAAGGTAAGCTCTAGGTATTTGAATACAAACATAGGTAAGGCCCTTATAAAAGAACTTTCCTCGAAATGAAATATTTCACTTTATCCAGAATTTACCTATTTTTTACTATTGTATCAAAGAAAAAGTTTTTTTTTGTTTTACGTATGTTAAAATAACAGAAATTACTAGTTTCTATTAGTATCGTTTTTAATCACAAGTATTTTTATTTTTAGTTTGTTATCTTTATTTGTCAGTTTTCCCATTGTATTAAAAAACAAGGTTGAAAACACCTTGTATATTAAAACGAAAATTAAAAAATTACTAAAATTTGCGTTTTTTAATATTTAAGAGTACATTAACTTGGTTAGACAAGAATACAAAAATATTTCTTTTGAACAGTCTTCGTAACAAAGTTATATAATACTCTGTAAAACAGATTTGTTGAAGTCCACTACATTTGCGCTTTTCTGGGCCAAAACTTCATACCTATTGCGAGACAAGGCTGAAAATCGCAACTCAATATCTTAGTTCTAATTAGAAATATAAAAATTTGCATTTTGTCAACAATTTTGCATGTATAAGTTCATCTGTCCAGCGGTTTAGTTAAGTACTCTACCAAATAACCTTGCCACTTTAGCAAATATTTTTTTCCCATTTTCAGCAGCACGTTAATAGAATATGAAAAAACTATATGAAGTCGGATAATGACGAGTGTTATTCAGATTATAGTCGTATTATGATCTATAAAGAATATAAAAAATAACATAAAAAGTAGATAAACATCACGACCCGACAGCTTGTTTTAATATACCCGAAATTCGGTTAGAGCGCTACCGCTATCTTTCTTTACAGCAAACCTAACTAATCCTAACTTAACCTAATCCACATTTTTATTGATTATGAGTTTTGTTAAAAATATACTTAAAAAAAGTTGATTTCGTCCGAATGGAGATTCGAACACATATAACCTATGACGCCTAGGAGGGGAGATATGAGGGAACTATCTCCCCAAGACTTTTTAAATATAGCAAAATTTTTAAAAATCTTTCTATTATAATTTTTTCATTTGGTAAATTTTTTATTCTGAAAATAGTTTCACAATATCTATTGACTTTTTGTTGTTTCTCTCTATTTTCTTTTAATAATGTCCATCAACTTCAACCGTGATGAAAAATAATTATATCCCCAACCCAAGCTTTAGCGAGGCTTTACACTAAGAACGTAACAAAGGCTATTTATACTTCGCCGAAATAAACCTATATATTTAAAAAAGGTCACTATTTTTATAACGCGTTTATGACATACAAGCTATATCCCTTTATTTATAAATGGCTTTTGTTCTTGTCTGAAGAAACAACGGTTTCACATTGTTTACCTTATTAGTGATTAAATGTAAAAAACGTATTTGAATAAAAAAAACAGTCCGCTGCGGTTGCCAACTGACAACGTTTTAATACGCACTGAAAATTGAAAGTAAAAAACCGCAATCACTTGATGCTCTTATCCTCCCATGTGACAACCGGATATAATCGGATCTCTAGGAATTATACAGTGCCATATGGGTTGTGAGGACGAGCAGCAGTATTTAAATATCGATGAAAATTAATTCGGGCGATCGTTCGATTATTGAAATCGCTTGAGGACCGGGTACACGATTATTAAAAACTACCGGTTATGCCCAACATTAGCTCAAACCTCGCAGTGTATTCTGTCGGTTTATAGGGTTCTGACAGAGGTATTGCCTTCATGCATTCGTTTACTATTTGGTGTAGGTAGATCTGCTCCACACTCGTCAAGCACATTCCCTGTGCCGAATTTTTGAGGACGGTTGGTGTAAAGTCCCATTTTGCCGTTTAGTTGCTCTAGTAAATTATTTGTAACCGTGACTTTCTGTTTAGTTCATCAAGTATAACTCCAACATATTTTGATGTCTCCATGTGTTCTAGGATGTTCGTTCTTCAGACGACTCTTAGTTGGCGTCTAGCCTCCCTTGTTTGTAGGTAAAAAAAGCAGACTTGAGTTTTAGCGGGGTTCGGATTTAATGAGTAGCCATAATATTCCGTTATGGTCGTGAGAGCGTTTTATAGTTTAAATTCAATGTTGTTAAAGTCTTTGAATGTGTACGATATTGACCTTGTGTATGTATAGACAGTTGTTCAACGCTGAGTTAGTATTGGACATTACTACTAGATGGCGAGTTCACCAAGTATGTTCATTCATAAATTTTTACTACTGAAGACGTGGTGGGATAGGGGAACGTACCCCTGATTTTCAAAAAGGCGGCGTTGTCAAAGTGAACTCGTTATGGCAACTATAAAATATAACTACTTTTAAGATTTTTTGTTCGAAAGTTATTAATCTCGTTTATATAATATACCCATCTATAAACAAGATTACTATAGTAGTTATTTAAGGAGAGATGCGCCTCCTCCTCCTCATTATGCATGTACTCCTCCTCCTCCCTATTATTTTAAAATTATATCTATTCCTCCTCCTCTCTAATATTGAAAACTATTTAATCGAGTTCGTTAACTTAGCCTTGTCGCCAAAGGTTATTTCTTAAAGCTATGGCCAACAATATAGTATTACCTCGAGAGAATCCCCTCTTAAAGTTAAAGCTTAAAAGGGGTAAATACGATTTTGCTGCTTCAATTTAAAGTTGTAAATGTAAAGTAACAAACATTTCTGAAACTTGTCAAATGCCTAAAAGAAAAAGAGGCTCTCGAAGAGTTTTAAAGCAAGTAAAATTAAAAAAAAAAAAAAAGAAAACAAAGTGACAGAAGAAATTTCCGATGAGTGTTCTATTTGTTATATACCTTTAAAAAAATGAAGAAAAATGCAGACCTAATTCTTGTGATCATAAATTTTGCCTTAACTGTTTAGTCGAGTGGACCGTGGACAGTTTTTTAACGTGTCCATTGTGTAGGAAAGAGTATTGCTTTATCATTTTGTTATTTAATTCTGAAACCATTCCTTTGCATTATTGTCACCTTATGAAATTTAAAAACTTGAATCTTAGTGAAGTGAAAGTTTATTTTAAGAACATTTTAACTCTATAAACATGGCAAATGTGAACGAAATTTTACCGGATGAAGTATTGGAAGTGGTGAACATTTATGACTGTGTAAACGTCAACCTTGCTGAAGGAGAACGTTTGGAGCTTCAAGATGTAAATAATTTTATTTCAAATGACATTGAATCGGGTGATTCAGATCTAGAAATTGACCAAGCTGATGAAAATGCAACGGCAAAAAAGGCGTTAGTACCGATTCTTCGTGAACATTTCATAGATAAAATATTTTGTATTGTTCAAAGTTATGTGTTATGTTAAAATACATTATGTTATTTTTGTTATTACATACATCAACTGTCTCTTGGAAATGGTTCTCACGAACATATAAACACTCATTATAAACGAAGTGTTAGATATTCAGATTTAGATATTAGATGTGCAATTTGTTCGAAATCATTGTATCAGATGATACTTCCAGACATTTGTGTTTTTTGTAATGTAAATACAATTCAAATAGAAGTTGACGAAATTCCAAAAACGTAATTTATTTTTTAGTTTTAACATTAAAAAGTATTGCCTATAATCTGGACTATTCATATGTTTATGGAACTATTATACTAAGGGCTGATATTTTCATCTCCCTATAATTCTATTCGATGGATATTTTCCATGGTTACAATTGTCCCAACAATCGTTTCCACGGTAAATATTTGAAGAATAAAGTTATTTGGAGATGAAAATATTGCCCGTAAAAATAGGATGTACAATTTAAGACATGCTTGTAACATTACATCTGCAACTTTAAATTCACTCGCAGCTAATACAAAATAAAATATAGAATGTTAGTTTGTTTTTTATTTATTTTTATACCTATATCAGAATCCAGATACCGACATTCGTAAAAATACAGCTAACCGAAATTTATAACATTTGGATATTATTAAGGTTATATTTTTCAAATAATTCTAAATTAGTGTTATATAGCCTTGTTATGGTGTGATTACATTCACTTTAATAAAACAACTCCCAGTTAATAGTGTGGAGCTTATTAGGTGACTCAAAAGACACGTATATTTTTTAAGCTATATACAAATACAAATCAATATATATTTTACTTGTTATGTATGTAAATTAAAAAAGGGTCTGGTGTGTTATTTTGTCTATCTGTAATGTAGTAATTGCCGAAATATTGTTGAAAACCATAATATAAAATACTATTAGTAAACGCTATTATTTTTAACTGCGCTATTACTAGATCATTTAAATCTGCTTTTCCGAATTTATTTAAGAGACTATAAATTTACTAAAACGACGTGTGCATTTTATTAAGCACTTAATTAAAACATAATGTAACCAAAATATTACAACTTAATAAACTTTGTTTAAATTTTGTATAAATCTTTGCACACTACTTCTAATTTTATTGTCTCTAAAAATAGTTCTTTTTCACTCTTTTCACTTGTCTTTAAGCATTTTAATAGTTTAACAGACTGTTCCTATTTTTCTAAATATGTAGTTGTGCTAAGTGTTTTTGTTCCTATATACAATAAACATGTTAGGTATGTGAAATAAACAAAGCAAAATTTGCCACAAATATTACCTGTGCAAATAAAAAAAAATGTGTACATTTTTGTTTAAGCAATCAATTAATAATCAAAACTTGACAGAAATATTATTACTTACGATTAACTAGATACATGCAGATTCCATAAAATAATTTGTGTAATAATTTAATTGTCTCTAAAAAATCGTTTTCACTATTTTTTCTATTATCTCTAAGCACTCTAATAATTTAACTAACACTGTTCGTATTTTTTCTGTTTCTATATACACTAAACAGTACACTCAAACATTCAGTTTACTTAACTTACCACTCTGAGAAATTTCTGCCACCATTATTGGACCCTCGTATTTTCCTGACTCATAAGAGGAATCTCAGGTCCACTGGTTGAAGAAATTTCACCCACTTGCTCCGGTGGAGTTCGTGGCGGAGAATTTCGGCCTACCCACTGAGGCCTCCGCAAATGGATAGGGCGTCTTTGGTTCCCGCCGCCGCTCTAGACGACGCCTTCCTTGTTCAGGGTGATGCTGTTCTTCATCCACCTGCTCCGGTCCTAGCCCCATAGGTTGTAGTGGAAACAGGGGTGGAAATCTTGGTGGAGAATTTCTGCCTACCCTCCGAGGTCTGAGCAAACGAATAGGACGTCTTTGTCCATGATGCCGCTCCTGAAGACGCCCTTCTTGATTACCCTGAAGCTGTTCCACAGGTTCTTCCTGAGGTGGTTGCTGCACTATTCTTATGTTATTTCCAACAATGCGAATGAGTCTACCATGCCAAAAATTGTTTTGCTCTTCGCGATTCATTTTAATATACTTTCTGGTTAACGGTTGGTTAAAATATATCTTTATTTTAAAAAATGTGGGAATTAAAATGTATTTATACCACACCAAGTTAAGAAATTTTGGGTAAAGGGGAAACGAAAGTCACTGTGGAGGGTAGGAAAGGGGAGTGAGGGGAAGGGGTTAATTAATTAGTGAGGAGGAGGGGAGGGGCTGAGGGGGCGCAAAGCGACTCAAGTCGCTTTCTAGGCACCAACACCCTCCCTTCCATGGTGAGGGCGAGGGCGGCTTCGGGTGAGGGGGAGGGGAGGGTGCGTGAGGGACATCGACTCCCGTCCTTCTCTCCCCTTCGCTCCCCTCCCCCTTCGAGCCACCACCCTCACCATGGAAGGGAGGGTGTTGGGGCCTAGAAAGCGACTTGAGTCTCTTTGCGCCCCCTCCCCTCCCCTCACCCTCCCCCTCCCCATCCACTACAGGGGGAGGGAGCGGAAGAGGGTAAGGGGACAAGGGGAAAGCGGACATGTGAACGAGGTCATGTTTAGAGAGTTGCATGTAGACCATATCATTGACCTTTAATAAACCAGTCTAGAAACCTTCGATTTCTCTTGATAAACTCGATCGTCTTATGCTTTTAGTTAAGCAGTTCTTAAGTTTCGTTTAACGTCGTAACACGTATTTGTCGAGTTAAAACATTTCCCGTTCTTTCCGTTCCGTCTCATATAAGATTAATTTTACATTTTTACAAATTTACAATAATGGAGGGTAAAAAAGTTCAAATTTTGCAAAATGAGTATGTTCCTGCAATTCTAAATTCAAGCGATAATTTAAGCCAAAGGAGCCGATCTTTCAGGGACATGATGCAAGGTATGGTAGAAAATAATGCTCGTTTACAACTTAATTCTATAAATAAAAAAAATATTGTTAAAGAGAACTTGCAATCAACTAATTCTAATAATATCCTGACCCAAGAGTTAATTAATATTTTAGAGGACAATAATTCTAATCCCATTGACGAACCAACTGACGAAATTTTAGAAGACCTGTTTAAATTTAAAGATTACTTGGGTACAGGATCTTCAAAAAACAAATCATACAATATCTCTTCTCAAAATTCTAATTCAAATTTAGTAGGCGTTGTATTTAAACCAGAATTAGTAACTGAGGTATTAAGCAACTGGGAACCGATTGAGAATCTCTTAGAAACTAATTCTGATTTAGATATATTACAATTTAATGAAGACGAACCTTTAGAGGTTCACTCACAAAATCTAGAAGACATGACTAAATCGGAAGACTATTTAGGTATATTTTCGGCCGACAATCATGACAGTTCAAATTCAGAAGATTTTCGTTTTAATATTGATACCATACCTTGCGATAACAATTTGCAATATTTAAAAGTTACCGAAAATGTTTCAAATTCCAAATTTTCTGTTGACCCTTTTACCAACAATTGTTCTAAAGAACCCACTTTCTGTGATAATAGATCACCTTCTGATTCTGATTTTTCAGTTGGTCGAAACAATGACATTTTCAAAAATAATTCACCTCCGAATTCCCCTTCTGTTTTATCTGATTCTGATATTGATATCACTTGCGGGCAGAGAAGTCCAATTTTTCTCCAAGGGTCCCAGTATAGTGATATTTCTCAGACAGAATTTACGCCTAATGAAAATACAAATTTGCAACTATGTTCTCCAGAACCATTTTCTCCAGAACCAAAAACACCTGAGCAATTTTATTTTCATAGGACAAATTCGACGCAAACAGTCAAACGATGCGTCAAAAAAATTCATTTTGGCATTAAAAAAAAACTAAAAGTAGGGAATCACGGATTACTTTGTTAAAATTAAAATCTTTTGGCTATTGTTTAAACAACTTGTTTGACACCCAGTTAAAAAATAATTCCATCGATAAGGAACAAGAGGAAATTTGGAATATCAAATGTATATTTGATGGGTGGGCAGATTCTATGGATTAAAAAACATTCACACATTTTTTTTATCGCCCCCTCTCCCCTATAACCTATTTTAAAACCCTATTTAAGTTTTGTTCCTACAGTTTTAACTCAGTACGTAAGAAATTTAACGACTGATTCCCAAGAAGAGAAGTAGTTAAGGTACATTTTTTTTTTACTTCAGCCCAAAATGAATCTTAAATGTTTAAACTTTAACAAATTTTTTACTAAAAGAGACAATTTAATTCGTCACATAAAAAATAAGTGTGTAAAAGTATCAACAATGGGCAAACAACAACTAGAAGTTTTGGAAAATTCATCGGAGCAAAGATTGAAAAAGAAAGAAGGTAAGAGTTTATTTTTTATAGTATATTCTACATTTTTTTTTACGCCTGGCAACGTAAAGCAATACTTTGTTTTTAAAACTTATATTACCTATTACTTTATTTTATATATTCAGCTTATAAAATTTTTCTATACTCAATACAGAGTGTTTTCAGTTAAAGTGACGAAATTTTATTGATATTCATTTAGTATATAAATTTAAGATTTATTGATTTTTTTCAATTTTTACCTTATTCTCTTGCAAAATTATCCGAAAAGCTAAGTGATAATCAGTGTAAAGAAGTTCATAAATATTTTACTGATATTGAAAAATTTAAATATATTCGACTAAAGGGGGTATTTCCGTACAGTATTACAAAATTAAATAAAACCGCATTACCTGAAGAAGAGGAATTTTATAATGACTTGACGAATGAACATATTAGCAAAGAAGAATATGAAAGGGCAATAAAAGTGTGGAAATTATTTAACTGTAACACCTTAGCTGATTATTCTGATATTTACCTAAAATCAGATGTTTTACTTTTAGCAGATATTTTTCAAAATTTTAGAAAAACTTGTATGAACACCTGTAAATTAGATCCGGCACATTATTATACATTTCCCGGTTTGAGTTTTGATTCCTGTTTACGCTATACAGGCGTTCAATTAGAACTTCTTACGGACCCTGATATGTTACATTTTTTTAAAAGTAGTGTGCGAGGTGGTGTTAGTCCTTGCGCATGTAGAAAAGCCGTTGCAAATAATTTATTTCTTTCTGATTTCGATTTTTTTAAAACCTACTAATTTTATTATGTATCTCGATGATACCAATCTTAATGGATACGCAATGTCTCAATATTTTCCACAAAAAAATTTCATATGGCTCTCAAAATCAGAAATAGACAATTTAGATATTACAAACCTTTCCGACTCTTCTGAGAAAGGCTATGTCCTTGAAGTTGATTTGGAGTATCCCAAGGACTTACATGATGCTCATAATGACTTTCCTTTTTGTCCTGAAAATTATAAACCCCCCAATTCTAATTGCACAAAGTTAATACCAAATTTAAAAGATAAAGTAAAATATGTAATTCATTATACACTTTTAAAACAGTGAATTGAACATGGATTGAAATTAACTAGGGTACATAGAGTTTGAGGGTTTACTCAGTCACCATGGTTAAAACCGTATATTGACTTCAATACAAAACTACGCAATGAGTCTAAAAATGAATTTGATAAAAATAATTATAAATTAGCAAGCAGTATATACGGAAAAACTATGGAAAATGTCGATAAAAGAATTGACATAAGGTTAGTTACACGGTCAAAAAATCACAGAAAAGATGGCGCAGAAAATCTAATTGCCAAACCGTATTTTAAAGATTTAACTGTGTTTTCTGAGAATTTAGTTGCTATCCAAATGCAAAAAGTTTTAGTAGAATATAATAAGCCAATTTACGTAGGATTTTCAATTTTAGATATATCAAAAACTGTAATGTATGATTTTTTTTATAACTTTTTGAAGCCTCTTTATGAAGATAAAGTTAAACTTTTGTAAACTGACACAGACTCTTTCATATTAGAAATACAAACGCAAAATGTGTATGAAGATTTAAAACGTAATATAGAAAAATTTGACACATCAAATTATAAACCAAATAATATCCATGAAATGCCAATAACCAAATCTGTAGCAGGGAAGTTTAAAGATGAATATGCTAGTGAACCCATAAAGTGTTTTTACGGCACTTCAGCTAAAGCATATTGTGTCAAAACGGAGAGTTATACTCTTAAGACGGCCAAGGGAATTAAAACCAGTAGTATTATAAAACAATTAGATTTTGTTCATTACAAAGATGTTGTTGAAAATAACTCAAAAACCTTCTGTACAATGTATTTATTTAAATCTCGTTTACATACAATTTACACCGAATTAGTAAGTAAATTGGCCTTAAGTTCTTCTGATGATAAAAGATTAAAAATTCCTAACAGCTTCGATACACTTGCGTGGGGTCATCAGGATATTCCTTTTTACGAATGGTCAATGAACCATGAAGAGCTTTCAAATTTGTAAATTTAATTTTCCCTTCCGTTTTTAATTTTCAAGGTTACAGGCTCTATTAAATATCAGAAGAACTCGTAGTCAGTATTCAGTTGATTCTTTAACTGCTTTAGTACTTAAAGTAAATATGTGTTTAGAAAGCTTTGATTCTGAAATTTACAACAATTTCTATAGAAATTATGAAAAACCACTTTCTTCATTTAAAAATTGGAACGGAAAATTGAAACCTGAAGTGTTAGCAAGAGCAGGATTTTACTACACTTCATATAATGATAATTGCAGATGTTTTTACTGTGGTGCAGAAATATTTGAGTGGACATATGATGACTGTCCTATTGCTGAACATTATAAATATTTTAGAACTTGCGACTTGGCTGTTGTGGTTTTCGAAAAGTAGAAAAAACAAAGAACAATATGTATTTAAATGTACTAATGACTAATTATTTATTAAAGTGTGCTAATAAAAACTGTCAATACTAATATTTTTCTCTATAATTATTTGTTTTCAAAAATAGTTATTAGTCATTATTTGAAATGTAAAAATGTAAAATGTATTTTGTTTTATTGAAAATTTTTGCAAAAGTATTTAAATTTACTTGTTCTTGTATTATAACCATTCTCTTCTTGGTATTATATTAAACACATTGCCTTTATTTAATCCAGTTTGTTTTATTATGCATACCCATATTTTAATATACGCTATTGTAGCAAACTCCATGTTTGTGTATCATCCATCTAAAGTGCTAAAAAGTGAAATATGTTAAAAAAAAACATTGAAACAGTATGGCCCGAATCTTGCCATTTCATGAAAACTGAAACAATTAAAAATAGTACAGTAGTTTTTTCTTACCAGATAAAACAAGTTGATAAAGACAGTAGTTTTTTCAAAATGTTATATTATTATTATAATAATACGATTTTTGACACTAACTGGATTCAAAAATATGTAGAAAACACTTCATGCGAATTTAATTATAATTCTACTCATTTTCATAGTAGAAACTCCGATTTTGGCATGTCATACATATTATATATTATAATAATTTTATTGGTATTTTTAATATTAACTTCTCTGCGGTGTATTTATTACCGATATAAATTAAATTAAAATACTATTATTTTCAAGTTCTCTATAGATGAAACATTTTTAAAAAACCTTGAATTCTAATGCAGAGTAGTGGGGGAATTGATATAAAACCGATAGATGTTTTAATAAGTATTTAAATATAGCAACCACAATGTTCAGTAAACCTACCCAAGCAAGTGTATATTCGTTAAATTCTAAAATGAACAGTGAAAGTGAAGTTTGCAAAAAATTAACTGAAAAACTTTTTGAATGAAATTGAATATCTGAACAATTGTGCCTCAAAGTTTCTTCGTGTTGGATTGCGATTAGATGATTTTTCACCAACAATTCAAATAGGAAGTCAAAATGGATTTTTTATTAGTTTTAATGAAGAAGATTGGAAGAAGTTAGTGATATATCAAGGAGTTATAACAAGTTATTTTTATACGCCTGGAAGTGACTCGTTTCCGGTTATTATTGGTGACATTACTTTATATTTTGAAAAAATGTATTCTACTCCTATTATAAGAATTCAAAAAGTAGACGGAGTTTATGTTTGCCTTGCATGTGATTCCATGGATAAATTATGGGAACGGCAAAAAATTGTTGAATACAGTATTAAAATACTTAGAAACCAAGAATTCGATAAGTACTTCAATATGTATCAAATTTCGAATCTCAATGAGGGAGGTAAATTGTTAACGAATGTATATAATGTTCTTAATCCAAGCCAAAACACCAACAGTGAAAATGTTAGTATAATGTTGGAAATGTTAATAATGCATCCATGCGAATTGGAAAATAAGCTAAAGAAAAATACCGTAAAAAGAAAATATTATGAAGAAATCAGTGCGTTTTAATGAAGCTAATAATAAAGTTCATTTATTAGTAAAGTAAAAGTTTGCATATAGGCATGCTCGAATATGTGAATATCAAAAGTTTTATTTAGACAGGATGCGATTTGAGAATAGGATTTTGGAGTACGAAAAAATTATTAGCAATATTTTGGATAAAGAACATAGAAATATAATTTATTAGGAAAGATTTAATGTATTTAAATAAATATTTGAAATAAAACAATTAAGTACTTGTTAATCTTTTATTTGTTTATAAAAATCAAAAAATATATTACAATACATTTTTTTTAAGAATCCAGGAATTATGAGTTTTATCTAATCCTAACCATTTTACTAAAACTTTATTTCCTTTTCGCCTTAAAACTTTTTCAACTAGGTACACGTCAGGATATTTGACCTTTTGTAATTCCTCCTCATAAAAGGCTCCTTTAATTTCTAAATTGTTTTCATCTTTAATTAAATACGTTCTAGGATTTGTTAATTTAACCTCATATATTTTAAAAATTTCATTTGACCAATTAGGAGTGTAACCCTTTGTAAAAGCTTCTCTTTGTTTGCTAATTCGGACATAGTCACCAATTTTAAACTTTGGTTTTCTAATTTCAATTGTTTTCTTATATGTAAAAGATGATGTCAGAACTTCTTTTTCATTGTTTTTATTGATTTCAGATGGTTTTTTTCCAGTAGTGAAATGAACTGTATTATTATAGGTTTTTACAATTTCTTTTAAAATGTCTACCCATTTATAATTTCCCCGTAAACTAAACTTTTTCCACATTAGAGTTTTTATGGTTCTATTTACTCTCTCCACGACACTAGCTTTCTTGTTTGAGTAAGTATTGTAGTGATTTATGTTAAATTTAACCATTAAATTTTTAAAATGTGTATTAAAAAACTCTTTTCCCATATCAGTTTGTACATTTATCGGTTTATATTTTGCTCTCTGTAATATTTTTTGCATCGCCAAAGTTACGTCATTTGCAGACTTTGATTTAACTGCTTCTACCCACAGAAATTTTGAAAACACATTGATAACTACATGAATGTATCTGTATCCTTTATTTGATTTCCAGTATGGCAACATTTCAACTAAATCACCTAGCCATAGATCATTTATTCCTTTTACGATAACCCTTCTTCGTCTATATTTTTTTCTACTTGGTCTATGAAGTTCATTAACAACATCTTTAATTAATAATAATAATAATAATAATAAATGGCTTTTATTTCCAAAAAGGATTACAAACAAAAAAAAAAAAAAAAACAACAACTCAAATAACAATTCAGTATGTGAGGGATGAAGACAAACCTCATTCCGGCGAAGTCTAGCCTTCTGGCTACTCTCACTCAACCAGCGATGAGTCAATCAAACATCCCAAGTATTATAAAATGTTAATTAATTTTATCTTAAAATGGCACCTATATATCGAGTATTTGTTTTAAACACTATTCTTAATTCTATCTAAAAATTATATATAATATAATAGTAACAAATAATCTTCTTTTTTAGAGAGTCCACAGAAATTTTGAATTCCACTTCGGCGCACACCCCCACCGCTGCAAACTTACCCAGTTGATAAAAATTATTATTACCTATTATTTAGTTGCTCATAGAAAAGGTGATTACGTAATTTATATTTAAATTTATTGAAATTGTAACGCTTAAATTCGTCCGGCAAAGAGTTGTATAAGTTAATGGAATTGTATGAAAAGCTTCTCCTAAAAAGAGCTGTTTTATGCTGAGGCATTGTAAATTTGTTTTTGAATCTAACATTTCTATCATGAATATGGCTACGAAAAACAAATCTCTGTTGCAAAATATTAGAGTTCTGTGTAGTATTTAAAAGTTTATGTACAAAATTTCCCAAGTGATGTATTCTACGGTTATTCATATTAAGCCAGTTGCATTCTGAGATTTTTTTGGATATGTGATCATATTTACGAATATTAAAGATTAGTCTGCAACAGGCGTTTTGAACTTTTTGTATTCGATATTTATCGGCTTCATATAGACAAGAACCGTAAACAAAATCACAATATGTAAAATGGGAGAGAACTAGAGATTCACAGAGCAATTTTTTCATATTAAAATTTAATAAATGTCTATTACTATATATTAATTTTAAAGAACAAAAGGCTTTTTTAACAATACTTTTTACATGTTCGCAGAATCTTAAATCTTCGTCCACAAATAATCCCAGATTCCGAGCACCTGACACAAAAGTTAAAGGAATGTTACTAATTTGCAAATTTAAATTTTCTTTAACAAAATTTCTTTTATTTTTTGTACCTATGCAAATAACTTTAGACTTTTCGGAATTTAGTTTTAAATTATGTTCTTCAGAAAGTGATTTTATAGTCTCCAAGTCACTATTTATGTTATAACTAGCTTGTGGAATATCTGTATGGCGAAAAGAGTAATAGAGCTGTGTATCATCTGCATAGGCCTGAGTTTTGCATGATGTGGAGGATGTTATAATGTCTATAGTATAAATAATAAAAAGTAGGGGAGACAAAATAGACCCTTGTGGAACCCCAGAATGTATACGTACACTATCTGATTGTACATTTTCATAACAAATTTTTTGAGACCGATCGTTTAGAAATGAGTTAATAAAATTTACCGAATTATTGTCCAATCCATAATATTTTAGTTTAGCACATAAGAGTCTATGATCCAGAGTGTCAAATGCTTTTGAGAAATCAAGCAGAATAAGTACACTTATCATCCCCTGATCATTAGCCTTTATTATATCATCCAAAACTGCTGTTAAGGCGGAGGCAGTAGAAAAATTTTTGCGAAAGCCATTTTGACAATCGGGTATTATTTTTTTATCTGTAAAATACTTAAAGATTTGATTGTACATGATTCTTTCCAAAACTTTAGAAATAGTGGGCAAAATACTTATAATTCTTAAATCAGAGAAATTTTGAGGATTATTAATTTTTGAAAGAGGTTTTCCCAGTGCAGTTTTCCAAAGTTCAGGTATATAACTATTTTCGATTATACTATTAATAATATGTAAAATTATATGATCGATATATGGACTACAGAGCTTGAGCATTTTTATATTAATATTATCTACACCTTGTGCATTTGTTTTTATGTTGTTTAAAGACTCCTGTATATCCTTTATGTTGGCTAATGAGAAACTAAATGAATTTTGTGGGTTAAAAGAATTATTATTGTAAAAGTTAATTTTATTATTACATTTGTTTGAAACGTTTTGTAGAAATGATGCAAAGTATGAATTAATATTTTCTGGATTAGAGAGCTTAGTGGGAAGTGAATTTGATACATTATTACGTACATTTAGATCTTTTAGAGTTCTCCATGTTAAAGATGGGTTATTTAGTCTAGTGATATTGCTTAAATAATCTTTTTTTGAAGTTCTAATGGCGGCAACAACCCTGTTTCTCAATATTTTGTAATCATTTCTGTTTTCCAAATTTCTGTTTTTCTTATATTTTTGCCAAGCTTTTTTCCTTAATTTTTTTAAATATTTAATTTCTTCATTTAACCAGGGCGCTTTTGGTTTGGTAACCCGAGCGTTTCTGACTGGTGCATGCTTGTCGAATAAATCAGAAATATGTTTGTTAAAAATTGCTATTTTATTGTCTAAATTGTACTCTGTAAACAGATGATGCCATGATAACCTACTTAAATCGTCATAAAAATGTTGTTGATTGAAATTCTTAAAACAACGATATGTTATTGTTTTCGGTGGAGATTTTTTAACTTGCATATTTAAAGAGATATATACAACGTTATGATCAGAAATACCCTCAGAAGATATTACGCCTGACTTCTCAATGAGGTCTGTATTATTTATAAAGATAGGATCAATTAATGTGCTAGTTTTCTCCGTAACTCTAGTGGGATCCTCCAAAACCTGTGTAAGACCATATGACTCAAAAGTGTTCAAGACCGGGTTGTTAAGATTAAAGAAATTCACATTAAAATCTCCTAGACATAAAAATACATCAGCACTTAAAAAACTATCACATAAAATATTATCAAAATCTTGGATTATGTCATTTATCGGGGTACTCGGAGGCCTGTAAAAATTACCCAGCACACAAACTTGATGACCAACTTTAAATTGTATAAATAAATGTTCTAATGATTGGGTTATTGGGAAACTAAATTGTATAAGATGATAATTTAACGATTTTCTTATATAAGCGCCCACCCCACCCCCTCTACCAATTCTATCCTTACGAAGAAAGTTATAGCCGGGAATATTTACCAGATCAGAGCTTATTTGTTCAGTTAACCACGTCTCCGTAACCATAATAATATCATAATCATTAGCATAAATAATATGTGAAAAATCGTTGAAACCTGTAAGTAGTGATCTAACATTGAGATGAGCAATTTTCATTGAGTAACAAAATATTTAATAAAATAAATTCATAGCAGTGATAGGCAATAAATCCTTTTTATGATCGAGATATCAAAATCTAATACTCTTATAAAATATGTATGTAAAAAAAATGCACGACAGAGGTATTTATATAACAACTGAGCAGTCAACGCAGAGCAGACGAGGGGTTCGCCCAGTGCTTAATTGACAAAAATATATTAAATAGTAAAGGTAGACTCTCGCAAAAAAAAAAAACCTAAATCAAAAAGGATATCGCTATTTCTATTCTATTGCTCATGACTGAAATTGGACAATAATTAAGTTTCAATAATTATCGGATATTTTATTACTAATTCAGCATAAAAAGTTGGTATAGTCACACTATCTTGAGGATGAAAACTAATTGCATCATTCTCGTTGATATATATTCGCTTTCCATATGGAATGGGAATATTGTTTATTTTTAATAAAAACGCATCTTTAGGGTACTCAACTTTGAGATTTCACCTGAAGTAAATGGAAATTTATATGTTAATCTTCCATCTTGAAGTAGTTGATAACTTCTTTTAGAGGCATCATAAGTTCCAATAAAGGGCATAACAATGTTATAAAACAAATTTGTTTTGGCGATATTGACAACGTTTAAAATTTGAGAAGTAGCATTTATATTTAATTTATTTTTATCTCTATCTAATATATGTGACCCAAATTTGTTAATCGACATATTGGCATGAAAGTCCTACGAGGAATAAATATTTTGTTGCAATACAGTGTCTTTATTCAATTACTTTTGCCTCCCTAAGTTCTTCTAAAATTAACACAATTTCATTTTGATGACCTGTATGACCCGCCATTTGCGATGATACAAGTAGTTTCAATCTTTCAACTATTTTATTAATATTGTCGAAATAAATGTAGTCACTTTTTTTGTTAGATAAGTTTAACATTGCTCCACCTTTTTTTGATGACGAAGATCGTGGTCTCTGAAGAGGTCTTAACTTGCTTAAAGTACTGAAACTAGAGATACTTGAAATGCTAGATACAGAAGATCTTGTAGGTTTAATAGTGTTTTTTTTCTATTAAATATGGTTTAATTTTTGTTATGTATTTCGGATCTGTGGTTCCTTGAACTTGCTCTTTGGGGTCATAGTTTTTTTTGTAAGCATTTGTTCGTTTTAATATGTCCATATAATTTTCTACATCGGGTTTGTAACCTTTAGGATCTTTAAAAAAAAGTCGTTCGTACAACCCAGTAGTTCCCTTATAAATTAGATCTTTAAGTTTTAAGTTTTCATCTTTAAACTCAACAGGAGAATCTCCGATTTTCCATTTTTCTAGTAAAGGGTCGTGAACAAAACCATGTGTATGATCTAGTTCACTACCCTTAATCGAGTCATCAACAAATGATCTTACGAGTGGGTGATACACTTCGAGATACGTATCGTAAACGTCACCTCTTTTAGTTAATTCAAGCATTTCCTGTCTTATATCTGTTCAATAAAAGATGATTCGGATGGACGACTGGGTTGAGTACCAGTTGGTTCATCTAAGAACACATCTTCATTATAATTTTGTAAAATGTCTTCATCTTGTAGAAATGATGGAATATCATGAGGAAGATATTTATTATAAATATTCGTTGGTTTTCTTCCTGGTCTTTTTTTTGTAGTTGAAAAACTACGTTTGCCGGTTTCTGGAGTTAAAAACAGTGATGGTGAAGTAAGTTCTCGTTTTACCAGGGGTTGGGTTTTTATTGTTTTAATTAATTCTTGCAAAGGTTCAGTTATTAGTTTTAATTCTTTTTCTTGTCGAACTTTACTTTCTGCTAAATCTGATCTTAGTGCTTGATATTTTCGTTTAACAGCTTTTCGAGCTTCTACCAGTTCCTTTGCAACTTTTACATTCACGTTGACCAAAATATGACGAGTCATAAACTAAAGTCGTTTGTAAAGGTTAGATATTATATATGTTTCAAAAATGTATAAAACTGTCAAATCCTTTCGATATCTCCCAGATTTTCAACAGCAATCCTTATCAATACCTAAAAAATCATAGTTAGATTTCCAACACATTGAACACATTTTTTTAAAAATTTCGAATGACATATCTGAGGTGACATGATCATCATAAACATGTTTTAAATTCGTACCATCTTGTCTAAATAAAATTAATAAATTTGCATTATCTCTAATTAGTTGTTTTGGAATTGAAGAATAGGTTTGACACAAATAAAAGCAATCGGTGTTTTTATGTCGTCCAAAGGAAAAGAATAGGTTTGACACAAATAAAAGCAATCGGTGTTTTTATGTCGTCCAAAGGAAAAGTAATCTCGCATAATACTTTGATTACAGCAAACAGTATCATCAAAAATTATTATAGAGTTGGGTTTTACCTCGGCAGGTGACACAATGTCTTCTTCGTTTGTCGACTCAAAATATCCTATTTCTTTAATAGTCTCCATTACATTTCTTAAAAACTCATATTTCGTTTGGTATAAGGATTTTGAAAAAATATATACATTCTCAAAACGTAAACCATTTTCTGATATTAAAAGAGCGACAACTACATTGGTTTTTCCTGAACCAGAAGGTCCTACAATTAAAGCTCTTTTGGAACACCCCCCAAATAACTTTCCATGCTTTTTAAAATTATTTAAGTTGACATCATGATTTTTGACTGGCAAAGAGAAAGATTGTTTTTCTAACCACATTTTAGGAAAATCAATATGTATCTGAGAAATATCTTCAGGTTTTTCATTTAAATATATAACCTCAATTAAACTTCAGTATATATAAAATGGGAAGACGAAGTAGATGTAAACATATTAAGAGGTCAAAGCTCATAACGAGAGGTGGTTCGTTAAACACTTTAATTAACAAGTTACCATTCGAATTACCCATTCCATCATACAATTATTGTGGTCCAGGAACCAAACTAGGTAAACGGCTTGTTAGAGGAGATAAGAGCACAAATCCTTTAGACGAAGCTTGCAAACAACACGATATTGCTTACTATAAATATTCTGATTTAAAACATCGCAACGAAACGGATCAGGTATTGGCATCAAGGGCATTTGAAAGATTAAAGTCACCTGAGGCACCAATCGGTGAAAAGATTGTTGCTTTAGGAATAACTGGAATTATGAAAGCTAAATCAAGACTGGGAATGGGGTTACGAAAATGAAGGGGAATAAAGTTAAAAAAAAGAAAAAAGGTTCAATCAAAAAAATTTCTTTTCAGTCTGCAGTTCAAAAAGCTAGGAAAGGAATAATCGGAAAAAAATATAGAAATTTACGTGTTGCAGCTCAAAATGCATTGTCTTTAATCAGCAATTATAAAGGAAAAGTAAAAAATCCCACAAATCGAATTATCCCCGGCGGAGTTTTACCATTAATCCCTCTTTTTGCAGGATTCTCTGGTTTAGGAGCACTTAGAGGTGGTGCTGCTGGACTTGCTTCAGCCGTTAATTCGGCGAGGAACGCTAAAAATAAACTTGAAGAACAAACGAGACATAATAAAGTTATGGAGCAATTATCTATTGGAAATTGTTTATTTTTGCGTCCATATAAACAAGGGTGTGGATTATATTTAAAACAAAAAAACTGTTAAAGATGCTGCCTCGCAAAGAAATTACAAATTCCAAATTTTCGTGGTGTATTTATGCGGAATAATATGCCAAATGTAATCAGTTAATATGAAACTGGTATTATAAATTTAGATAATAGTAATGGAGCAGGTACACATTGAACTGCTTATATTAAAAATGATAAAATTATCAATTATTTTGATAGTTTCGGTAATTTAAGACCCCCTTTAGAGATTATAACCTATTTTTTAGCGATGGCAGCAAGAACAAAATTATATATAATCATAACTCTTACCAGTCTTACAATTCTTCAAATTGTGGTCAACTTTGTTTAATATTTCTTTATAAAAACACACAGTAGATAATCTTAGAATCATTTAAAAAGACAATACGTTAGAATGTCGTTCAAGGAGCAACGTGCATGTGGATTTTAACCCTCCAATTTATTTAGATGTTGACTCAGTATATGTTATAGGTTTAACTAATTTTGAAACTTTTAATGCTATTCCAAATATTGATGGAAAAAATAACAAATTTTTCTATGGGGGTGGTAACGTTTTTATTGAAATCCCTCCCGGAAGCTATGAAATTCAAGATATTAATAAATATTTAATAGAACAATTTGATAAAATAGGGATTTCGTTTCATTTATTTGCAAATAATAAAACTCTACAATCGGTAATTAAGTCTTCTACAAATATCACATTTAAAGAGGGTAGTATAGGCAAAATTTTAGGATTCAAAGATCAGGTTATCAGAGGAGATGGAAAGAGTAAACATTCAGATGTTCCTGCAGAAATTATAAAAGTTAATTCACTATGTATCGACTGCAGTATAGCTGAAGGTTCCTACTTGAACGGAAGACCCGTTCATATTATTCATCAATTTTTTCCAAACGTCTCTCCTGGAGTTAAAATAATTGAAAATCCACAAAATTTTATATATTTTCCTGTAACCGTGAAAGTGATAGACAAAATTACTGTAAGAATATTAGATCAAAACGGGGAAATAGCGAATTTCCGGGACGAAACAGCTACACTTAGACTGCACATTAAAAAACTAGATTAAAAATTGTTATATTATACAACAGAAATTTTAGTATTCCAAATAAAATTGTTCAAAAAATATATAATAAGCATAAATTAGTCAAGAAAAACATTAGTAGACGTGTTAACGTTAAAGAGCTAACAACTGCAAATAAAAAGTTTCTGGAGTCTCTAGGACTTAAACTTTTAATATGAATATACTTAATGTTGCAGAAAAGCTTTTAATTGATAATTCCATCACTCATTCGGAAATTCGTTCTTATGAACCTTATTTACCCACCAAATTAGGAAATAATGATAAGATAATAATTCCCGTCCATGAAATTGAAAAATACAGCCTTCCTTGTGAGGGTTTTCTTTACATAGAAGGAAAGTTAACTAGACAGGTCGAAATAGTTTCTAAAACGTTGAGTTTAATAAATAATGGAATTGCCTTTCTTTTTAAAGAAATAAGATACCAATTAAATGGTGTTACTCTAGATTCGGTTAGAAATGTTGGTATCACATCAACTCTAAAAGGTTATCTTTCATTTAATGAAAACGAGTCAGCTAAATTACGAAATGCAGGCTGGCATCCTGTTAAAACTCTTCAAACAGGTGCGACTACGACAACAACTGTATCTATCGTCGATGAAAAAACAGAATTTTTTAATGTTTGCATACCTCTTAAAACTTTAATGGGATTCTTCGAAGACTATAAAAAAGTAATACTAAATTCAAAACAAGAGCTCATACTTGTTAGGGATAATACCGATAACAATGCCATTTAAACCACAGATGACAAGGAAAATCCCAAAATTACTCTTAACGAACTTACATGGAATATACCTCATATATCAGTAGGAATTCCTCAAGAACTATCACTAACAAAAATTATAGACAAAAATACTGATATAATAATAGCGTTTAGAAGTTGGAAATTAATTGAGTATCCAGAACTATTAAAAACTAATACACACAATTGGCCAGTTAAAACCTCAACCAGAGTTGAAACCCCCCATTATGTTATACTTGCATTTCAACAAGAAAAAGACCAATATGCGTGAATTTAATGACATAGACTTAAGGAACATCAAAGTATTCTTAAATTCTGAAAGGTATCCTTATAATGATCTCATATAGATAGATACGAGTAAAAATAAATTCGCTATCTTGTATGAAATGTATTCCAATTTCCGCAATACTTATTATGGAAAAACAGAAGAACCATTATTTGATCTGCTCATATTCAAGGAGAAGGCCCCCATTGCATAAATTAATTGTTCTCATCAAAAAGAATCTTTGCAAGCAGGACCTATTGTAATGAGAGTAGAATTTGAACTAAATAAAGACATAGAAAAAGACACAACAGCGTATTGTCTAATATTGCATGGTAAAGTTTTTAGTTACAATCCACTTACTAAAATTGTTAAGCAACTGTAAATTAGCTACGCATGTGGGATTTTTACCTTTAAATTAAATTTAATTCCTAAATATAACTTGCAAATAACAAAAGAGTCAGTTGTTACTAGACGTTTGACAAGAAAATGTGACTAACTGATAATGTCACTTCGAGTAGGAGAGATAGAAACTTTTATCAGAAAATTAAGAAAACTCAAAAAGGATATTGAAGATTACTCCAAAAAAACATTTATTTTTAAGAAATTTTCTAAATTAAAAATATGAGGCTAGTATTACACATTCAAGGTTTTAAGGACGAAAAAAATAAATTTATACCTAAAGAATTGGCTCCAGCTTACGATGGAGATAAAATAAGTCACTATATTTTTAAACAACCTTTTCCTTTAAACTTTCTTTTGCCTGAACAACATAAGCAAGGTATTTGGTTAATGAAAAATTATCATTGCTTATACTGGAATTCAGGACATACCCCACTGCATCAATTTTCAAATATAATCAAAGAATTGACGGCGGATACTGAATTTGTTTACGATAAGGGGAAGGAAAAAGCTGAATGTATAAGAAAGTATACATAAAGCCAATTATTGAGTTAGATGAACAACCAGTTTTAATGGCATCCAAACCAAAATGTTTTTATCACTCTAAATCATTATGTATGTGTGCACTTTCAAACGTTTTATACTTGTTTGATAATTTTTTTATGAATGAATAAAAATAATATTAGCTTTATGTACTTTGTTTTATTTAAGCTTATTATAACATACCTTTAAAATTATATTGTATTTCTAAACAGTCAATATCAGCAAAAAATTGTTTTCTGTTTTTGTTTTCTAAAAAGTTTTTACACACTTGCACTATCTTTTTACAAAATTCAGCATGTTCTAAATATTTGTGACTTTTCATTAAATCTTGAGCATTCACGGTATCATTATCACCAGCAAAAGCTAAATATCTTGAGCAAGCTTCTGACATAACAAACTCTTCAAGTACTTCGGTCACTAGTTTTTCCATCACAATTACACAATTTCCTAGACTAAACCTTCTTGAGTTATTGACAAGTAAAAATCTCTTTCAGCTTCTGCCGCTGATATTTCTTTCAAGACTGTTGAATTTTGAACAAATTTTTTTAAACTTATGACCTCAGTAAACGCACAAATTCTAACAAATCAAATTTTTTTAAATAGTCAACACACAACGATACTGCCTTTGAATAATCTTCTGAAAGTTCGGAATAAAATGAAAAAAAAGATGGTCGACTTCTTTTTTGTTTAATTTTAATGTTTCCGCTAGGCTACTATTTTAACAGAGGGGATAACCTTCTGCGGCGAGGCTAAGTTAACGAAGTAGTTTCAATAATTTCCAATATTAGGCAAGAGGAGGAGGAGTAGACGCACAATTAGGAGGAGGGGTAGATGCATAATGAGGAGGAGGAGGAGGAATAGATATAATTTCAAAATGATAGGGAGGAGGAGGAGTAGATGCATAATGATGAGGAGGAGGCGCTTCTCTCCTTAAATAACTACTTACTATCTTTCTTAGATGATGTAAGTGCGCTGATAAATGTCATAATAACTGATAACACGACTTTAGACAGCTAATTGGATATTAAATTTTCTTCGATCCGGCAACACAGCGTGGCCGCTATCGATCAACCTAGTATGGCAAAACTCGCAAGACTACCACAAAAAATGATCCATCTAAAGATAAAAATACAAACAAAACAAACAAAGGCCATACATTTTCTTGGAATGTTAATCGTATTATTCATTTCAGTTACAAAGTTGTTGTTTGTATTGAAATAGATTTAACCAATATCAAGAATACAAGATAATTCTGAATTTTATTTTGGGAGATACCTATTTAATTAAGTAATTAGGTACTCGATACATTTGATTGTGTAAATACAAAATTTGAAAATTGGTGTTATTAATGTCCAATGTCTAATGTCTAATGAAAACAAAATTTTAACTTTCTAAAAATATCAATGATCCATGTGCTTTTAAAAAATGTCGGCCGTCCACATTATGAAATAAATGCTTTAAAAAAATAATGGAAAATGTCTAATATAATTTTAAAGAGGGCTGGAAACCCTCTTTAAAATTAAATCAGTAGAAAAAAACACTGGTGTAGCCAGGAAAAAAATACTGGTATAAATTTTACGCAGAAATTTAAGGCCATGTCTAGAATATATAACCGTTTCGAGTGGGTAACAAGCGATTGTATATTTTGTTATGGTGTTTGTACTAAATAAAGTATATTTTTAATACAAAATCGCACTATATAACATTATTATCATAAAAATAACAAAATAATATGTATTGACAGGGGGTTCACAAATAGTTTGTTTTGGAGATATCAGGTGTTGAAAATACATATTTTTAACACATCAGGTGACGTAGGAGGCATCTAATAATCCGCATTATTTTTTTCTTTTATTTTTAAACATATCAATTTGAAATTTCCCACACATATATTATTCAATACAAAAAAAAGCCATTAGATACTATTTTTGGTTAATTTTCAAAATTAGCCATTGCAGCTTTATGAAAAAAATATTAGTCACAATCAAATACTTGTTTTAAGCAGCTCGAAATGAACTTATGTATTTGTTAATTTTTTAAAACACTTCGAACTAAAAAATGTTGGGTAACGGTAACAATAGATTTCATTATTTTTTTTATTTCTTGTTTCGTCAATAGAGCAATTTAGTTTAATATTTCTAGTGGCACCAAATGGCAATCTTGAAAATAAAAGTTAATATGCGATATATCTTTAAAAATCGTTGTTCCACCATATGGGAATCTTGAATCAAATATTTTACCAGTTTCTGCCCAAGAATCATAAACCACACAGGATAGTTACTTCTGGTAATCGTAACGTTTGTCGTTTCTCGCCGACCGCATAGGTCAATGACCGGGTGAGTAAGGTACTCCGGCCTTGTCTGAAGATTTAGTATTAGTTACATTGCTCTGTAATATAAATTTGCCTTTTAAGCATAATTTTCTCAATATTCTTTAGTTTGTACAAGTGATAATAGGTCACATAAGTCTGAAAATGTGTTGTTCGTGCACAGTGAAACGTAAATAGCTAAGGAAAGAATTAAAACTTCTTTTATAACTGATATATTTACTTCTGCAGAAGTCTACATAACAAAAACAATATCTGGGAATATGTGTGCTGTGTATAATTGCAAAAATAGTTACAAAAATCACCTGCCAGGTGTAACTTTTCATAGGTTTCCAAAACTAATTATTATGAAGAATCAGATACACCGTGGAAAAATGTTAGCTATAGATATATTTGGATTCTTTTTTTTTTATTAATTTTTCAGGCAAGTTTGGTTTTCTTTTAACATGTAACAGGTACTTTTAATTTTAATTTTTGCTCTGGATTGTTGTTTTTTTAGTATTAATGCTAATATCAACCTTGTTAATTAATCTTCTTGTAATCTCTAGAATACATTATTTTTTAATTTTGAAAAAATATGTATGACAATAGTTAAAAATTATTAAAAAATTGTAATATCGTGTATTTTACTTTCCTACTTGAAAATCACTTTACCTCTTTGCTTTTTATATTAATACATTTAGGTTAAACCTATACCCAAGAAAAATAAAAATGTATATATATATATATATATATATATATATATATATATATATATATATATATATATATATATGTTACATATACTGTCTTTTTATTGTGCGGCATTTTGTTCCATCATATTGGATTCGTACCAATATTTTACCAGTTTTTTCTATCTATGCCGCACTTGTCTTCTGAACATAATTTAAAATGAATTCAATTAGTTTTTACATCGACATTCCGCTATTTTTTCTGCAAAATTTAAAGTCAATTGAAGAAGATTTTGTATCTTGATTTTTAAAAAAAATTATTTGGCCGCCATTTCTTTTCGACATCTTAAATTCGTACCACAACTTTACCAATTTATCTCTATATCACACTTAATTCTTGCACAAAAATTGAAATTAATTTAATAAATGATATTTTAGGCTGATTTTTTTAAATATTTTATTAGGCCGCTATTTTGTTTTACTATTTTGGATCCATATCAAAATGTTACCAGATTTTTCTGCAAAATTTGAAGTAATTATCCAAATTAGTTTCTTTAGTAATAATTTTTTTAAATTTCTAAATGGTTTTCGTTACCGATCCTCTTGTTGTTATGTTAGTGATTTATTATTTGGGGTTAAGATGCAGTAACAAAAAACAAAAGTCATTTTTTAAATTGTCGACGTTTCGCAACTTCATTGTTGGATCCTATATGAAAATATAGATTATATATCCTGCATGAAAACCGAATTATCATTCTACACCTACTCCGTTGATCCGCAGATAATTCCTAACCTCAAATAATACACCACTCTAACACAACAAGAGGATCGTTAACGAGAACCATTTAAAAACTTAATACCTGGGAAATATCTGCGGACCAACGGAGAAGGTAAAGACTGATAATATGGGTTTCATGCAGGATATAAAATCTATATATGTGCCCTGCGGATGGAACAATAAAGTTGCGAAACGTCGACAATTTAAAAACATACTTTTGTTTTTTTACTGAATCCTAACCCTAAATAATACACCACTAAAAACATAAAAACAAGAATATGGTTAACGAAAACCATTTAGAAACTTAATATCTGGGAAATATCTGCGGACTAACGGAATACGTAAAGACTGATAATATGGGTTTCACGCATGCAACAATAAAGTTGCGATAGTCGACAAATTAAAAAGACTTGTTTTTTTTACTGGATCCTAACCCCACATAAACCTCACTCTAACATAACAATAAGAGGATTCTTAACGAAAACCATTAAGAAACCTAATATCTGGGAAACATCTGCGGACCAACGGAGTAGGTAAATACTCTCAATGTAGGTTTCATGCAGGCTATAGAATCTATATATGTGTCCTGAGGATGCAACAATAAAGGTGCTACGAAACGCCGACCATTTAAAAAAAGCTTTTTTTTTTACTGGAGCCTAACCCCAAATAATGCACCACTCTAACAATTTTTTTTAACACCGTTTATAGGTCATCCCCATATAACCCTTAGCTTTTGATCAAAATTTGAAGTCAATCGGGTAAGTAGTGTTTAAGCTAAGCCGCGAACTGACGGACAGTCCTACAGACGGACCGACGGAATTGATAAAACATGTTTTTTGGCATCTAGAGATGCTAAAAAGTAAAGATACGTAAAACCTGAGAGGGTGATTTTTTTCATGGTTACAAACAGTTTATTTGGCCGCCATTTTGTTATGCAATCTTAAATTAGTAACACGGTTTTACTAGTTGATCCCTATACCTTAATTAGTTATGGCACACAATTTGAAATCAAACCATTAAGCAGTTTTTTCAGGCTGAATTTTTAAATATTTTATTAAGACGCCATTTTGTTCATATTTGAGATAAATTGGAGAAATGGTTTTTTAATAATAATTTTTGTAACATTTCACTAGGCCGCCATTTTGTTTCCCCGTATTGGATTTTTACCGAAATGTTACTAGGACATCGCCATATGACCATTAATTTTTGACCAACATTTGAAGTAAATCGGATAAGTAATTTTTTAGTTATGCCGCGAACAGACAAATACAGAGACCGACGGAATTGAGAAAACAAGTTTTTTTCACGATTTACAATACTTACCTTTTACCAGAGAAGTAAACATAAACGAGATATTATTACATTAAACGATTTTTAGATCAGTGTTCCAAAAAATGAACAAATAAGTTTATTCTAAACAATTTAAAGCAATTATTTTATACCTAAATGTTTTTTTTTTAATTAACCGGTAAAATCTAATTTTCAAAAAAATGAGTGTTCACCCTCCATTCTGTAAACCAAAGTTAACTTATAATGCATCGTGGTAAAGCTATTTTCATTCTGAACACAATATCCTGTAAAAATATATATAATCTTATTAAAATAAAAAACTAGACGGGTAAAACCAGAAGTAAAAAAATGTTTTATCAGAAATGTGTCTCTTATCGTATAATATAAGTGTGCGAAACTGCGAATTGATCCTATGTTTAAAACTAAAAAATAGGTCTCTGTTACATGTCTTCAGTGTTTACCTTCTATATACTTTCTTTTAATTTTATGAGTTATATACTTTCTTAATTTTATTTTTTTTTCTAAAAATGAGTTATTCACTTTATTTTTTCTGGATATTTACTCCAAACTAAACCAAATTTTACTTGTATAGTTATAATAGAACAAGTTATAAGAGAACACGTTATAATTTTATTTAACTACATTTTTCAGAAACTATAAAATGTAACTAACACAACACAAGTTTATATTCCTCATCTTATTAATATTTGTTTTTAATCTATTCGAATTAAAGATTTTATCTATGTGTGTGTGACTGAATGTAATCGAAATTCGGTGCTCATAATCTAAAAATGACATTAAAAAGAATTATGTAAACATAGTTACTAATTTGTAGGTTCATTCATAAACTAAGGTTCCTATAATAGACTCCAGGTGTCAGGAGCTCTCGATGGCCACGGTTGACCCAAGACCCATAGAGTTAATGGGCCTTGCGGTTGACCAACTATCTATCTATAAACAAGGCAGTGTTGCCAATCGGTGTATAATTACACGATTTTCGTGTAATTTGTAGTCGATGCGTATAGTATTCGCGCCCTTGCCAAAAGTGTGTAATTTCCGTGCAATATACAACATCCACAAAATATATTGTTGAGCATGTCACTGGCAGTTTAACGATTGGCAAATGGTGCACAAACTATCTTTATTGCATTGCAAGTAGAAGATGCGTATAGTTAGCTGTTACTTAGCGTTCGGATACGTTTGACAATATTATCCTAATCTATCAAAAAGCCACAAACTACTTTCCAAGTTTACTGGGATATTAGACTGTCAAAGCTTTTTTTTATCAAATTTGAGATACAAAATCCACTGCCCATCCATGATTTCACGTTTAATACCTGGCAACACTAATGGTGTGTAAAAGTGTGCTATTTGAAGAGCTGCAGTGTGCAATTTGCCAATTTTATATTGGCAACACTGAAACAAGGCTATTGACTACTGCCCAGTAGACATGGGCGGTTCGGGTCTGGTGATGGTTTCGGTCCATTCGGATCCAGTCCCCTCGTGGATCCGTTCCAATAGATTCGTTCACGGGCCCATTTAGTTCCGATGTCTACTTACGTGTTTTGAATTAGTTATTGACTGTTACATGTTATTCATTGTTGGATAGGAATTATGGACCGAGCAAAATGTAATTAACTTGAACATTGCGAACAAACTTCGGTAATAGAAGATGATTATAAGAAGCACAAATTAAAATATTTAAGGTTTAATTATTAATAAATATAAATTTATGTTTCGTAAATATGTATTTACTATTCCTATTTGCAGAGTTGCAGAACTTGTGTAATGTAAGTAACCAATATAGGTATATATACGTGAAATCAATTTTAAATTTTATGTTTTCCCATAAAATAGTTATAACTCTAAATAAAAAGATTCGAGACAAACTCCTTATTTTATTTTTATATTTATAGTATAAACGAATGACCTATTCAAAGTGTATTAAACATATTATTTAACTAACTAATCATAACATAGTAATAAAGATGGTTAATGACGCTTATACAGAGTTTCCAATTTCTTTGAGAGTGAAATAGCTATTACTGCTCTAAAAACATACGATTTTATCCGTCGGTCCGTCGGCGTAGATTGGTAACACTGCAGAATCTATATCGGTATTGAATGTAATTCAATTTGTACCAATATTTTACATTTCAGTCTTTTATTAAATCTTAAAAACAAAACTATTATTATTACATTTTATTATTTACTTTAAACTGCTGACGAATATATATTGTACAGTCATAACTGTGATTGTTGACATAAATCTGTCTACATATCTGTTCGGTGCTAAAACTTAAAACCACAGGTAAATGAATATATCCTTTTAACTGTGTTAAAACGTACGATTAGGATTACAATTCCCCATCTTGTCAAAAATTTAGATCTACGCGGACCCAATCCAATCGCAATCGCGGTGCTGCGAAATCGATGTTAACGTTAACATTCAGTCAGTGGCAGCTTACTCGTGACGCGTATCGACTCGGTCCGATTTTGATACTGGATTCGTTCCAACCGGGTCCGCCACTGGATTCATTCAATCGGACCGGGTCCACTCGGAACGACACAAGTCTACTGCCCTGTCTAAAGTAGTAAATTATGAATATGAATCGCTGCGGCAAGTCTTCCGGTTCGTCTCGTCGAAGGCAGACCTCTGTGTTATTAACATAAGTGGTTCCACGTGTTCGGTTTTGCTGCTTTATTTCGGGGGGAAGCGGGAGACTCAAACGCTTAGAGTGGAAACTAACGACCCCGCTAGAAAGGGATTAGACGCTGTGAACGTGTGAGGCCTAGTTGTTCCTGTATTCTATCCCGTTCGTCTGCCGCAGTTCTACATAGAATATTAGCGTAATGGCCGCTATGTGGCGGAAGTGGGAGGGGTAAGGGGATAGCTTGAAAGAAAAGGTTATCTCGTGAGACCAGTAGTACTCTCTAGGGGCATCTAGTGGAAGCCAAGATGCATTAGAAAAGTTTTTAAAGAAAGACAAATTTAAAGATTTGGAAAAACACGGGGTCACCGGGAGCTCAGAGCTCGCCATCCGGACATCCCACCGATAACGTCCCCAAACCGGAATAAGGTGTATCTCGCTCCGAGGGTCGCCGGATAAAGCGGGTAAGCCCCGGACGAGGAGCAATCTGGCAAGTTGCGAAGTGCAGTGCCAAAAACATATATTGGAATTGGAATCGCTGCGGATTTAAAGTCCGGTTACGTTTGAAACACAATGGAACCTCCCTAAGTGCTAACGTAAAAACTAACAAAAACGGAACTTAAAAAGAAAATATTTGTAGTAAAAAATAGATGATACTTTTGATGTTAGAACTAAATATAATCGTATATAACCTATATTTTAAAAAAGTATCTAGAAAACAACAGAAAACTCAAAAAGAAAAATAAAGTTAGACGTAAACATTTGATTTAATTTGCATTGTGTACCAGCTTTAGTGTTTTGTACATACATTTGTTTTGTTTTTGTTATTTAATTTAAAGGAAAAGTTAGAATGGAGCTAGTGAGTAGTGAAACCAAATGCAAAATAGATGATATAATTTGAAAGAATTAGTTAAAATGTATCACAATAGTTTGTAAAGAATCAAAAATGAATCCAGTAAGACCTACATCTTCGTTCAAGGGGGCTAAATCAAAAAAACTGTTAAAACATAAAATAAAATGTCAGCAGCAAGGCCAGTCTTCTATGACCAGTGTAAATTCTAACTCAAATCAAAATGATATTTCTGCCAATGAAAAGGATAAAGGTTCTCCGATAAAAGTACGATTTATATAGTGGTGTTGGCTAGGTTATAGATCTTGGGGTATATTGTATTTTTGTATCTTTCATTTCGTAGTATTGTATCTTTTATTTCCTAATATTGTATCTTGCATTTCCTAGTAACTTTGTTAAAACATTAGACTGGGACGGAGTAATTATTGATTATGAGTGAATGCTTCTTTTATATGGTTCGTTTTGTTGGCGATAGTCTTAATAAATCAGCAAAAACAGTTTAAATTAGAAATAAAACTTTCAAATTCTTATTCCCATTCTCAGACTCATCTGTATTCTAATCTTTTAATCCTTAGTGAATACATTAAGTGATGCATGTGGCTGAGAAGAGATAAAGAGGATGTAAGGCTTGAGTTGCAGTCCTCCTACAGACAGAATCCCAACTGGCAAGAAAATATTGCTCAGAGAATTTTATTATTTGAATTCCCATAGTTTTCTCAAATATACTTTTATACAATATGTTTATCTTGTTTTTTAAACATAGAGTTGCTACATCTGTCTCATTCATTGAATAGCTAACTGAATCAGCTACTTTAATGCTCAATTATTTCTTAGAACAGAGCAGTAAAAAATCACCTTTATAGTGAACATTAGCAAGATTAACTACACAACCATTAACCTACAGGGAAACTTAAACCTTTTACTAAATGATTTGGTTCTCAATACAGTAACTCAAGAAAAGTATTTGAGGATTAGTTTTGAACTGATTACATTGTGAAAAACTGAGCTCTGCTTTTAATGCTATACTTAGTTAGTTAAAAAATATAATGGGTCTATCTCAGCTATATCTACTAGGCACTTGTGTACAATCACCTTAGGTGCTTTATATTGTACTGGGGTCAATTTTTAGAACTAGGAGGACTATTTATACTTCAAAAACAACTCTCAGCTTTATTTATTTTATAATTTAAAATGCAGTAGCTTTTGTAAAATTAAACCATGAAAATTTCCAATTGCTGCCCCTCTGTAAATACGTGAATCGAGAGATCAAATTATTATTCTATGTCTTTTGGCATTGTTGTATTTATATATAAAGTAAACAATACTGAAAAATTCTCTTTACCACATGGAGATAAAAGAGATTCAGATGTTGGAAGTAGAGGTGATAGACATAGTCACTTCAGGTTAGGTGTGAGAATAATAAATGTATACCTCCATTAGTAGGATTTAAAATGCATATGGCATTTTGTCATTTATATTTCAAGCATTTCCATTTTAGATTGTTTTATTTTATATGTTCTATTGAACCAAAAAAATTGATCAATATATGTTGCTCCTAGGCAATTAGGAAAATTGTTCGAAAAGGTGCATGAGTATTAATCAAATTGGGTGGTCTCTATGATGACTAGCTCTAGAGCATTCTGTTTTTGAAAAGTTTTTCTGGTATTTTTTACATGAAAAATATAGATCATTATTAAAACAAAAGCATTGTCTTTTTTAAATAGTATATTATATTGTCATCAATGTCTAAGCTCAATTTGTGGAAAATAAATAAAGTTAATAAATAAATAATATAATTAATTTTTTGCCACTGCTGTTGATGACGGTTGTAGAAGACATGGATGCTTGACACTAAATTTCTTGATAATTCTGGAGTTATTTCCTGAAAGAAGATTTACGGAGTTCTTCTTTGCTTTTCAGTATAAAATCTTATCTATACATGCATTTTATTTATTTATTTATTTAATTTGTCAATGGGTTTAATAATAATTTTTTATGTATTTATTGAGTTTTAAGTAACTTGTTTGGTGGCCACTGATTAATAGAATAATTTCAACCTTAAATAAATTTGAATTTCCTTTTGGAAAACCTAAAAATACTCAATATTATGTTTGTTTTTTGTTGGAATGATCAAGTTAAAAGTAGACCCATATATAATGTTATTTTTTTTTGGTAATATATCATTATAATAGCCTACGCTTAAATATATTACTCTAAAAATTCAAATCAACCAATGAGGTTTGGAATTCTGTAAGTCATTTGATGATAATTCAACCTTATCCACTTGGCTACTCATATAGAGAACTTTCGTGAGTTACCCATAATCCTTATATTCACTGGCAACAAATTGTACAATCTCGAACACATATGAAGATAGTGGGACCATTTAATATATAGATGTTGAACAGTTAAAGCTGACTGTTTCTAAATAACAGGCTTGGTGAAAATGTTTTGGTTTTGTACGTAATTATTTTTATTATATATTTTTGTGTAACATTTAAGGGTTTTAGGCACCCAGCATTTGCACCACCCCATATGCCAATTCCATACACAAACAGTGTCTCTACCAAGGTCATTATAAGCAACTTTTTAAACAAAAACTCTCATTTAATAAAATAAACGTTTTAAATAAAATAGTTTTACATATTTTAAAAGTCAAATATTCTATATGAGCTTCGTTTCTAAGGTGCTTATCAATGACCGCGCCCAGATATTTTATATTTAGGCATTATAGTGTGATCACAGGGGAACGCTCAAGACATGAGTAATTATGAACCTTTAGACTCACAGGAACAGCATTGCCTCAGGCATTTATAGAAAATGTCAAATAGAAAGTTTTATTAACATTCATTGTTAGAAGATTTTCATCTATCCAAAGCCTCACATTAGAAATGGTCCTCACTCCAATACTTCCTGCCAAGATTCATCAGAAATGAGTATAACCGTACTGTCGCCAAAGCACACACAGGCACTATCCTAAGTTGGTAGAATTGAGAATAATATTGATAGACAGTGCAAATAATAAATGGCCCAGACTGTACCCTGCGGCACTCCAAACTCAACACTACCATTTGATTTGATTTGTTAAGTAAGACTCGAGTAGATTGTATGCAGTTCCTCTTTTTCAGTATTTTCAAGTTTATGAAGCAGTACTTGGTGTTCCACAATATCAAATGCCTAAGCCAAGTCCAAGTCAAGTTTTGGGACCGCCATTAAAATTTGTCATTATATATTCTGTAACATTCTGTTGGTTGGACTCATACCTTTCAAAGCGAAAGCAGTTAGTAATAATAAATAATTATGTTTCAAAGCCAATAATAGTTACATCTGGTGTTCCACAAGGTGCACACCTTGCACCTTTGCTATTTAATATCTTTATTAATGATATTGGTACATGTTTCATGCACTCAAATTTTGTTTTATATGCTGATGATCGGAAAATATTTAAAAAAGTGTGATATGCATGACGTATCAGAATTACAAAGTGATATTGATAGGTTTTATTTATGGTGTAATAACAATAAGTTAATTTTAAACATTGTCAAATGTAAATATATACAATTTTCTAGGTCACTAAATATTAGAGAAAACAGTTTAGTTAGAGATTTGGGTGTGTTTTTTGATAGCAAGCTTACGTTTGCTCAGCACATTGAAAGTTGCCGCAATAAAGCTCTCAAAATGCTAGGTTTTATAAAAAGAAATACAAAAGATTTCTCTAATGTCAACACCATTAAAATTTTGTAAACCTCATTGGTGAGACCATACTTGGAAAATTGTACTAGTGTCTGGAGTCCATATTATCAAATTTATATTGATAAACTTGATTCAGTCCAAAGGAAATTTTTAAGATACATCGCTTATAAGAAACATATTGCTGCAGAGAATATTAATTTTATAAATTTAGAAAATGAGCTAAGACTGAATAGTATAAGAAAACGAAGAGAATGTAAAGACATCTTATTATGCTACAAAATTCTCAATGGAATAATTAATAGCCCTGAGCTCTTAAATTTAATTCTGCTACATGTACCATCTAGACAACTAAGGGACTCTAGAACTTTTGAATTAAGGCAGCACCAAACTCTGTATGGTGAAAACTCACCTTTCAATAGAATAATGAAAAAGGCAATAAATGTAACTGTTCTGTCCAATACTTACCATCTTGACCATACACACATTTCCAGTTTTGTTTTTAATTTCAATCCCCAAAGTTTCATTATTCTTTTCTTTTTATTCTTTAATTAGTGCTGTTTGGTTTAGACACAACCATATCATTCCCTATTCACTGAGTCAATACTTAGAATGATTGGATCATGGTCAGAAAGCTCACATTTCAGAATTACTTTTATAATATTATTTACTAGTTTTCACAAAATAGTGATCTAAACATTCTTTACCTCTTATTGCTTTATTTATTTGACTTACATTCCAATGACAATTCAAATAATCCAAGGACTTTCTCTTAACTTCATTTTCTGCATCTGACGGTTTATGGTTATATTTCCAAAAAAAACCCCAATAGGACACTTATCATATTTTTTATCAAGAAGATCCCCAAGGTCATTTATAAAGTCCTCCACTTTGGCATAGGGCAGTCTGTACAATGCTATTAATTCTACACTCATAGTGTTTTGTGTAAATGTTGGTTTCAAAAACTTTGTGTTACCTATATGCTTGTTATGTCTCCAAAAAAGCAACAAGAATTATAATTTTTATTTATATTATGAATATTAAAATTGATATTATATTGGTTTTAGCGTTTTTTAAAGAATTTGAATTCATCAACACTGTCATATATCCACTAACTGATAATTATCTAACACCTCAAATACCGTCATAGTTAAGTTTGGGAAATGAATATATTTTTCATAGTCATAACACAAATGCCTTGGTGAATAAATCATATTTAATTAGTTGTCATTAACTTGTCTACATCACCTTCTTTCTTAATCTTAATAATCCCACTTGAATGTCTTTCTAACCAATATATTTCTATACTTTGACTAAACATGTTTGCAACCGATCCCTCTGAAGCTGTGTACTTTCTTTGGGACACTTCTTTCTTCAGAAAACAGATCCTCTTTGAAGAATATTGGTAGTGATTAGAACACAGTTGGCTGAATAGATCTTTCCTGTTTCGTAAATTCTACTAAAACAGGAAAGCTTTCTTTTTGTTTTATTCAATATCTTAATCACTCCTCTGTAAATTTGGACTTACTTGCTTAAGTATATTCTCAACTTTTGAAACTACTGTGTTTACACATTTATATTGTCTGCCACCTGATACTTGACACCCCCAACAACTATATTAGAATTCCTACTTGTTTTTGCTTGTCTAGACACTATTTAATTTATTAACTTCCTTATTTAATTTCATGTTTTCCGACGTGTAATCTCATTTTGAATTCCTTCATTTCTTACTTTTTGTTCATCATATTGTTCAGCATAGATTTTAAGACCTTTTTGATTGCAGATTCCTTAGAGATTTTATCAGTTACGTATTGTTGTATAAATTTCATTTGGTTCTTCTAAATTACTTTTAAACGAGACATACTCGCGTTCTCGATATCTTTTAATAATTATGTATACAGCAGACCTTCCCCTAGCAATATCTGATTGACAATCTCCCTCCTGGCAAGCAGCTACAACACGCGATTTTAAGTCTTCAGATAAATTAATTCCACGCGGCATTATGATAAATTGACAAAATCACAATTTTTATCAACCGCAGCTCAAAAGACAAACTGATGGGTACTGAAGCCAGTGTTATTATAATCTGAAATTGTTCATCTAATTTTGTCCATAGCAGTAAGCACTTTTTTAAGGTTGAATAGTGTATTGATAAGGAATGTGGAATTTATTTTTATTTTTAAATGAACATCATGTGCATCATGCTATTGATAATAAGATACAAAAGGAACAATGTAATGAATTTTGTATTTGTTCATCCACTTCACTGGCCAATACTGTATGTTTGTATAGAGCTCGAAAAGCATTTTTAACTATCAAATTAACAATACTGTAAATTCACAGACCTCATCAATTAAAGATCTGGGTGCAATTTTTGGTTCAACATAGTATTTTATTCCCCTACACTGAAATGACATCAAAAGCTCCTAAGGTGATCGTGTTTATCAAGCAATACACACATAATTTCAGTTAGTTTCTGCCATCTGGCCATTGTCAGGCCTTTTCTGGAATATGCATCATTAGTCTGGAATCTTTCCTATGCTTACAACATACATAGAATAAAACATTATGAAAGGAAATATCTTGCCTTTAAAGCTAAGGTTCTCCTAGAGTATGCATCTATTGTCAGCAGACTCCTGAGAAATAACTCTAAACTGAAGGGTAAGTCACTCTTTATCAATGCAATCCACAATTTATAATGAAATTTATATTCATTTGATGAACGAAAAAAACAAACAGCCGGTTGCACAAAACTTAATTGCTGTTTAGAATATTTAACCGAGCCGGATTTGACAAGCTGCTTATAGAAATCTAGGAACTCGCCGTCAAATTTGACATTCCATTAAACATTCTAAACTTTAATTGAGCTTTCTTAGTCATTAGTCAACTCCCTTGCCAACTATCTATCTCTGCTGTTCTCAAAAAACAAATACCTTTTATCAGCCTTTTAATTGAATTAATTTCGGTTCCAATTCTTTTATTCTGAAAGCAGTGAGATTTTCTTACCAGTGTTCTGTGCTTGCTCTGATCTGATGTAAATGTAAATAATTAGCTCTATTTTTTTCCCAATGATTGTATTGATTTCTGCAAGATATGTTGTTCATTTTTGTATTTGCCAATATGATTTATGTTTTAAATTTTATGTTGGAGTTTTTTACTAATGTATGTAATAGCTTGCCTGTGGTAATTTAGCCAACCTGTAGTGTTTCACCTTTGTAATAAGTAAAATCAATAATATAAATATTCCACGTAACGCCAAACTGATAGCCTTTGATGTTCAAAATGTATTCCCGAATATACTGCCATCGGATGTCATACTATTAGTTGAAGAACTTTATAAACAGGATATTTTAGAAGCCTTATTGACCTGTTTGGATCAAAATTATTTCTAATTTAATAAGCCTATATATAAGTAAGGAAGGTTTAATAATGGAAAACCTTTTTTTTTTTTTAGTCTTAGTTGAGATATTTATGGATCATTTAGAACCTAAAATTCATGGATATTCCTTTAGTAAAAATTTTATCTATTGGTATAGGTATGTTGATTATATATTAGCATGTTTTAATCGTACTGACAATTAAAATTATTTTTAGATTTTATAAATAAGCTACACAAAAATATTGTTGTTGAATTTGAAAATAATAAATAAATTAATTTCTCAACCTTAACAATAACTATTAAGAATAATAAATACAAATTACAAATTTTCCATAAGTTATCTCATATACAGACATTACTATATACAATATTTCTAATCATCCTTTTGCACGTAAAATATGAGCATATAATAGTTTTGTTCATAGCATAGATTGATTCAACATACCTCTAAGCAATGAAAGTTATATCAAAGAGTTAGATACAATAAAACAAATAGGGATTGGTAACAGTTATCATGAAAATCTCAAATAATGAAAGAAGAAACAATATAAAAATTCATTACAGTTAGTTTATCCTACTAATAAGTTCAGAAAACACTCAATTTCATATTTTAACTTATACAGGAAAAATAACATCAAATGTCGCTAACTTTTTTTAAATAAAGGTGCAATTGTTGTTTTTAGAACTAACAACAACGTTGTTGGTAGATATATCAAAAATAATAAGACGAAATCCAAAAAACAGAATAAATCCAGTGTTTAAAAGTTAAGTTGTGGAACCTGTTCAAAATTGTATATTGGACAAACAGGCAGAATGTTTTAAAAAATGTAGTTACAAAAAGCATAAAGAAAATTTCTAAATCTAAATATTTAATTCGGGAAAACATTACTTTCGATGAGAACTTTAAAATTTTAAAATAAAATTAAATTTAAAAAATCAAATATATAAAATTCATCCAAACCTATTCCATTCTCTATAGTCCCTAACACAGAAGCCTCATTACCTCTTTGAATAGTGAGACTAATCTTTTGGGTAAGAAGTTTTTTTGCCTCATTACCCCAAGAACCAAGCTTTTCAACTGTGAAAGGTACAAATTCAAAACGGTCTTCTAGCTCATGATATTTGTGATATTTTTGTAATTCTCTGCTTTGTGAAGCATCACCTACTTTTTCAGATGTTTCTTTGATATAAGAATCAACAAGAGTATATTTGCATGTAGCTTCACATAACAATGCCTTACCTGCTTTCCAGGGAATCAACGTCATACAAGACAAACTCCAGATGGTTCTAAAACAGTGGAAATTCTGCAGTTATTAATCAGAGACCTCTTCATTATGTCGTTGATCAGCCTGTGCTTGGATATAAGTCCTACACTTTTTTGCAGCTTAGCCCATGTATGCCATAGATATCCACTGTTTCGCCACAAGTGCAAATATGTTGTTCATACACAGGCAAACTAACTCTCAAAGCAATGGAAATACAAAAAGATGAATCATCCAAAAGATTTCCCAAAGATGCAGAAGGTAGAGCATTCACCCAGCATTACTTTCACATTACTTTCAGGACTTTGAAGAGCAAGAAAACATGCCCTGTCTTTGATATCCTGGCTATTCAATATAAGTTTACAGAGGAGGACTTGACAAAACTTCAAATTTAAATTCTTCTGTCTACGTGGTAGTTCATCCAGTATCTTTTCTAGATTGCAAAGTGAAAGCAAGAATTTAAAGCAAAATTTGTGTCACAGTCAGAACAATTTAAAATATTTTTAGGTAAAATCATTTCAAGCAAATTTGTTACATTAACTGAACTTAAAAACATGGGAAAACATAGTGTGGATGAATCTCAAATACCAAGACTACCAAGTTTAACAGAAATTTTACTTTGTTTAAAAGAATAATTGTCAAAATTGCAGTTTGTTATATTTTGAAGAGTATTTTTTAAAACTATCAGAATGAGAGGTTGGTATAGTCCAACAAGGAGAACTCTTAGTATGAAAGTTAATATGGGATATTATTATATCTAAAACTCCATATTTACTTAATTTTTTGTTATTGGGAACATCACCTTAGGCAATAAATGCTTTTCAATTTGAATTTGAATTAAATTATAAGGTAATGTCTGGGCATTTAAGAGGAAGTGATGAAGTTTGGTATGGAGAACTTAAACATTCTGGTAGTATACTTTGTAAATGGGACTATTGACTGAGTGGGCTAGTTTTTTTGAGACAATTGTTGGAATTCCCTATTTGTAGTGTATTTGTGTGTTAGATTTTCCATCTGAGACACTTTTACTATAGTCGCTTCTTACTTTCTTCCATTTCCCTTATTTTCATATTATATCATAATTTTAGTCATTTTAGCGTAACATAGCAACTTCATTTTTGTGGAAAACAGTTTTGTTTTGTTTTCCTCCTTTGTAATACTTTTTCGTTGCACTGAAATATTCAAAAAAAGTTTAGCGACCTATTTACTGTTTCCAATTCATCACCTTGTTTAGATAAATTAAACATCATTACATTGCTTTTTGATTCTGGTGATTATATATGTCTTTGAAAATGCTTTCTTATAATAAGCAGGAACTATCGGAGTCTGTATTAACAGTGGCCATATTTTTTCCAATATTAGATTTAATGGCAGCTAAAATGGAATTTTTAAATTTAATGGAATGGAAAAATTAAATTAAATTAAATTAAAAATGTAATTTTAGGAGTCGCTGTCCTTTTAAATTTATTACTTTGAGCTCAGAAGTCTTTAAACCAGAACTGATCTGCTACAGGAATCACAGTTTATTTGAGGTTTTGTGTTGTTTTTGTTAACTTTACACTTTAGGCACAGCATGGTACTTTTAGGTTATACATTACAAACAACATATCGGAAACCCACAATTTACTATTGACATTAAGATACAGTTTGTATAATTTAGAGGGAAAAAACCTTGGAAAAATATTGTAAACATAAATAAACATTTAACTTTTTATCATTTTTGCACAAATTTTCACAATAGGATTAAGCTCTGTGTTTGAACTCCACAGCTAAGATGTGGAACTTGTATTCTCAGATGAATTCTTAAACAATTCTTGCTTTGTGGTGCATTGTCTTGCTGGAAAGTGTAATCATCTCCATATACCACTCCAACTGATAGAATCATATCTCGATAAACAGCAGCCGTCAGTCTTCCTTGAATAATTTACAAAATTCTAATTGAGAAACATTCACTTTATATTAATGACATAATCAATAAATAAAATAATAATATCTGAATTAATCTGAATAATTTACTGTTATTAATACGGAATCGGGTGAATTAACAAGATCGGCATTGACAACGCATCTTTTTCAAGATCCGGACTGCGTGCAAAACGGGTCCCGTCGATGGAGCCCGAATGGATTGTTGCGGAATCGGTGTTCTATATTAATTTTGCCTATACTATTATGTGTTATTATTATGAGCTAGGTAAAATTAAATATAGCTATTTTATTTTAACACAATAACAAGGGTGTGACACTCTAAAAAATGTTGTACACCGATTTCTGATTCTCCATTGCTTTAATGAGAATCAGCAGCGTTCCAGAAAGATTCGTGATTCCTCTTGATTCACCGATTTTGTTTGAATCCATTGATTCTGTTGATTTCATTTGATTTTATTGATTCTATTAATTTAAGGTGATTTTAATAGGTTTCACGGGATTCTACCAGATTCGAGGGAATTATGCAAATTCCTTCATGATTTGATTAATACTGACAAAGGCCTTTATCTGATAACGAAAGTTTTGAAGTCCAAGTTGTAGATATAATGTCAACATGAATGGGCAGATAATAAGACTACTGTGTAAGAACTAAAAAAACTACATGTAATAACAGAACTTGAAAATTAACATTAATAAAATATTTGTAAGATTTCAAAAATATTGTACAATGTGTTTGATAATGAATCTACCATACTGCTATGCTGATTATAAGGGTCAGCTTATTAACGATGTACAACCCTTTACGAAATATAGATGATTGAGATATTTCAATACTGATTAAAAAAAAAACGATTTGAAACAATTTGGTTGAATTATTTAGTGTCTGTCAAAAATAAATTAAAATATTATTAAATGTAATTTCAACTCTGACTCCGTGTATCTCAGTTACGAGTAACTTTTGTACTACATTAAATAAGTAAATGTCTAATGTAACAGTATTACCCATTTGTCACCACACAACCTATTCAGAAACAGTGGCTGCTTCTCCATTAGGTCATATGGTCAATGAACCCCCAATAAATATTTCCAAACAGAAACAAATAAATAAAATAATACATAATTTATATTTTCAATTTTTTTTAAATTTGGAAAATCCCTCTATAATTCTAAGCGTATAAACTCGTTGACCGTTCACTTAATTCCGCGACACACTATCGATGCCTCGCACCGCGATCTCCGGAGATTTTGTTTCGTTGGCATCGATCGGCTGGCGGCCCGCGTTGACCTCATGGTTATAAACGGAGGTGAGTATTTCCCGAGTGTTCCCGATCAAATTTTCACAGGGGCGCATAGGTAATATACAGGTATATGGCTTACGTTGGCAATGTTTGGTTAATATAGTCAGTTGATGCGTTTAACATGGATCGTCTAATAGGTTGTGGTTACGATTGCGTATTTTTATTGATTTTATTTTCAAGACTTTATATTTTTGTTTGTTGATTCTGTGGTTTAAATTAACGTTTTAAAGAAAGGTAGCCACAGGTTTTAGAATATTAAGACTTTAAAAGCCGTTTTTAATTATTTTGGCGAGCTGAACTTTGGGAAACGACTCGTATTTAAGACCAGTAGTCGACCTTTGCCGAAATTTAAAATTCAGCAAACAAGTAAAGACAAAGAAGTCAATCGTTATTTTTGTAAAATATGTACTATTTATCTGCCTGGACATGCGGTTGCGAAGTAACAAAGACATTTTATTGTTTCATGTGCCTGATTTTTTCAGATGACTGTTTGGATTGTATATATACTGACCTCCCTGAAAAGTTGACCACGAGTTCACTGTACAGAAATACAAATAAAATTAACTTTTATTTTTAAATGCCTTAAAATTTCTTTTTATAAAGATAACATTGTGCCACATTAGGGCGAAAGGACCTATTCCTTCTAAATTCAAAGGACCCCTTAAAAACGTTGCAATAGTAGAGAATAATAATTACTCAAATACAGTTAAATTGAAGATATTTATCCTGCATTGACCACCTGTATGGTTCAGCTAAGATATGACTCAAACATCAAAGTCCCATTTTCGTTAAAAAAAAGACAATTATTAGGTACGTTCTTTCAAAACGGCTAGGTAGAGGGAAGTATTCAGATAAGTTGCGCATAAATACATATAGGATCCGAAAATTGAAAAATATACTGGGTATCCCATTTAAAATAACGGTATTTTCATCGGCTTTTGGGAAGAAGAGGCAACGCCGCATTGCTAAAAATACAGGATACATGATTTTGACCTATTTTAATTCTAAATACCTCGAAAACAAAATATAATAAATGTAAACAAATATAAAAAAAAGCTTTTCTTTATAAACCAAACTTACATAAACACAAAATTTTTAAAAATTTGAATATTTTCTTACCAGCTTAAGGTTTTAGAGTGATGGCGTCTCGCGACTCAAAGACTTTAAGAAAATATTCAAATTTTTAAAAGTTTTGTTTTTATGTAAGTTTAATTATGTTTTAATTTTCAGTTCAATAGTTTATAAATACAAGATTTTTTAAAAATTTTTACATTTATTTTATTTAGTACATTTTACCATTATGTTTTTGAACCCACGATTGAACACTACAATATTGTATTGTCATCAGTGTCATCACTTTGGAAATAAAAACCTGTTCAAAAAAAATGAAAAAAAAAATTAACCTTGATAGAAACTGACATTTTGTCTCCTTACTGAGCATTTATTTGTTATTCTAGGCTTATTTATTTAAATATATTGTAAAAATATATTTGGTATCTTCATAACTATTAGTATTTATTTTTATGTATGTTTTTCCAAAATGATAATGCTTGTCTATTCCCCCTTTTGAAAATGTAATACAAGGTATAGGTATTTCTTAAAATATTGGATTTATTGAGCTCCGAAGTAGGTACTGCATGTCCGTGTGCATGTCGATGAAGAATTCCCGATTAATGTTATTTTTTTTAATTCGGCTATGGAAACAAATTTACATTATCCCATAAAGGTCAGTGTCGATTGCTTTTGAAGTAAAAGTACAAGATAGCCTCTTTGAGTCAAAAATAATAGTATGTGATAATGTTTGCAGAAACCCAGTAAATAAAATATAAAAATGAATCGCTCTTCCCGACTTTCCGGCCTCAACCACTGATTACTTGGGATTTTTTTTTTAAATGTAAAAGTCAGAATTATGTTAAGGTTGAGGTTATGTCTTCCATATAATTTAATTTTGAGCTATAAAAGTTTAAATTTCAATTGGTATGGCTGAAAGGTGTACTTACTGGCAATTATGTAGTATATATTGATAATGAGTATAAACCAAATGTAGAATTCACGGACCGAAAGACATGTGATTTCTAACGTAATAACCGGCAGGGGCGCGATGATTTGATTTCATTGGTTGCTTTACATCAAGTGATTTATCGGTGCTGTTATAAGGGCGTGGAAGTAACAAGTTAGAAGGCACATTTTTATCACAGATCTTAGTGATTTAAGTAGAATTCTATGATTTCTTTTGATTCAAATGATTTTCCCTGATTCTTTTGATTTTACTTGATTCTTATGAATCTATGTTGATTCAAATGATTTTGCGAGATTCCATTGATTTAACGAGATTTGCTTGATTGTATATGATTTGACGTGATTCTAAACGATTCTGTAGATTCCGTTGATTCCAAGTAAGGTGTACACCTGATTCCATGAGTGTCACACCCTTCGCACAATAACCAGCAGCGAACAACAGTTGGAAAATATTAATTTTTTTATGTAGATATAATTAAAAATTTACATAATGTATATGCAAATAAAAGTAAAATTATTTGTTTGGCATCTTTTAGTAATGACTTTAAATTTAAAGCTTTTGTTTTTTCGTTTGACAAAACAGGGATAAATCAAATTTGAAAAAAACAAGAGCACATAAAATAAGAAACACAGGGTTTATTAAAATATTTGCAACACTAGTGTATATACACGAATTTTGCCATTGTTGCACTTGCAATTGAAATGTTTTCCTTCAGAAAATATTACTCTTTCCCATAAATTATTATGGATAAAATAGTCAAACATACACATATGGTTAAAATAGTCAAACAAACAGCACATCGGTTGTTTATATCTGAAGCTCCTATTTGCTGTCTTTCTTTTCTAGAAGATCCTACTGAAACCTGGTTTTCTCTTGGTTTAGTATAGTCTCAGTTCCACAGCAATATCATGAATTATAGATTTTTGTTCTACTATTATCTGGCAAATACCTATTGATGACAATATAATAATATTTTGACAAGTTGACAACAACCAATCAAAAACTGCAACTTGATATATTTTTTAGCTACAATGGTACTTACATACAAACTCAGACTTGAATAATGTTTGAAAATTAGAAATTAAATATCATATAATGTTTTAAAGTGTTAGACGTGTAGGATATTCACTATACTTTATTTTTGTCAACTTCACACGGTTTGGAATGCTTTAGTTGTTTTCAACTATGAACTGACTTAATTTAATACTCATAAAAAAACTGATCATCAAACAAATGAACAGCTGCTCTAACAGACTTACTTGATACTTGATATAAAAATACTAAAAATACAAGTTTGTATCTTATTATAAAGTTGTGATTAAATGGGAAATTGTGTAATATTTGTAAACCAGATATTGTTAGTAGTATTTTTTGAGATATTGTGAAAGGCACAAGTGCCATAATTACTAACAAAATTTTACTTAATTAGTTGAAGGATATTTATTTTTGATATTGTAGTTAGGTACAGTAGTGCATGCTGCTTAATCTAACATTTTGGACAGATAGTTTATGCTTATTTAAATTCTGATATATTCTAGGAATTTCAGGATTTTGCGGGCATCAGCTCATTATCAACTAGGATATATGCAGAACAAACAAGCTATGAACATATATCTGAGGAAGCATGCAATCTATTGACAGAAGATATTAACTACAAATTAAGGCACATTATTCATGTAAGTATATTGATTTGCCAAACATTCAATACATATACATACATTTAATAAATATTAAAAATAATAAATGTTAAAGATACCATACTTTAACGGATTTGAAAATATGAAGAAAAAAATTGTAGAAACACATTTGAATTATTTGAAAATTCATAAAATAATTTTAATTTTTATGGATACTATAATTCAAAAAATCTTTTTTTATTAATATTACCAAAAGTTCAAAATCCAACTTTATGGTTTTCACCTCTATAAGAGTACTAGCATGATAGAAGTTTGCTAATCAAAGATGGGTCTACTAATATTTAACAATGAGAATCGGTTAAATTCTTGGGAGTGTCGACAGACCAACAGTACTTTTGGAGCATGCCGAATGCGTTTGCAATAAATTGTCTTCATGCAATTTTGTGATGCTAAGGCTAAGATACTGTGTAAACACCGACACTCTTAAATCTTTAATAAGGATCAATAAACTCTTTTGTTAGATGGTCTGTTGGTTTGGGGCAATTATGGTAGCTTTGATAATGTTCTGATAAGTCAAAAGTTCATTCTAGACTAGTTTTTTTTTTCTTTAGCTATAATCAATTACTTATTGACTGACGTGTGTAAACATTCATATATGTATATAACATGAATAAATTATTTGTATTTGTATTTGTATTTGTAAACGTCAGAACCATGTTTTGGCTTCCATTTAGAACCGTATGTCACCCAGTTTTCACTTCTGCAAAAATACTAACTGATAAACCTTTATGTTCTTTAATGTACTTATAAAATCTTGTCTAACTACTTAAAATAGATGATATTAATCATTACAGAACGCGAAATGCAGTTAAGCTTTATGTGCCCAGTCCCAATTATTTTACAATTGGCCACTGCCAGATAGCTCTGATGACCTTCTCTGATTTTTCACTTAAGGGGATTAAAGGATGACTCCCAGTTACTTAACCTCTTTAGACAGAGCTGCGTACCGAACAGAAAAGGTGGTCTTACGTTAACCAGCTTTCTTTTTCTAGTGAAGAGTACCAGTTCGGTTTTTGTAGGGTTCACAGAGAGTGCGTTATCTATGTACCATCTTTCTACTAATCTTAACGCAGCCTGCATGGTTTCACACAGGATGTTTTCAAATTTTCCTGTTAGCAGAATAGTGATGTCATCTTCATAATCGGTTGTGTAGAATCAGTGTTCATTAAGATTCTTAATGAGGCTGTTGACTAACATGTTCCAGAGAAGCGGAGATAGCACGCCACCCTGAGGGCAGCCTCTGCTAACAAGTGCTCTCATAGTGGTGTCTCCCGTTTTTAATTCGATGTTCTGTTCTTCAGCATACAGCCAATCCAGCCAATAATGGTTAGGTCTACGCTGTGCCTGGTCAGAGCCAGTTCTACACTTCTGAAAGTCGCTTTGTCGAAGGCGCTTTCTATGTCTAGAAAAGCTCCTAGAGCCGCCTGCCTATAGAAAAGCGACTCCTCTATTTTCTGAACCACACAGTGCAGAGTGGTTTGTGTTGATTTTCCAGGTTGGTAAGCATGTTGGTTAGGGTGTATTTCCAGTAAAGGCAGATGCCCATCCCTAATCTGTCTGTCACAGAGCCTTTCCAGAGTCTTCATAAGAAATAAAGTTAGGCTGATGGATCTGTAAGATTTTGGGTAGAAATAGTCGTCTTTTCCAGGCTAGGGATAAAGACGACCCTCACCTCTCTCAATTTCATAGGTATATAACTTAGGGCTAGACATGCCTTGAATTTAAATTCTAGGTGTCTGTTAACAACCTCCAGACCCCACTGACGCATAGCCGGGAAAACGCCGTCAGTTCCCGCATACTTAAGTGCTTTGAAGGTATTGATTGAGTTATTTTGTCTTTCGTCAATAACCTCCCACTTTGCTCCTATAGCCACTGGATGCTCATCTGGCCACACAGGGCCTTCGGTGATGTCCATAATTTTCCATTCAGGAAAGTGGGTCTCCAATAGTATTTTTGCCGTGTCCTTGAAGGTAACGGTGTAAGTTCCGTCACTTTTCCTTAGACTTCCCGGCTGCATAACAGGATATTTAGAGAGGACCTTCTTAAGCCTCGAGGCCGACGACATGGTGGAAACCTCATTGTGGAAGTTCCTCCAGGCTGTTCTTCTATTAGCCCTCAGTTTCTTTTTAAAGAGCTCAGATGTTTTTTATAATCTTCACAGTTTTGTGTTCTTTTAGCTACATTGAAAGCCTTCCTTGTAACTTTTCTGAGTTTCTCCATTTCTTCATCCCATCCAAGCTTTTTGATATTCTCCTTAAAAGTGGGTAGAGGGCAGGAGGTCTCGAAGGCCGTCACCAAGCTGTCATTTAGAAAGCTGAGGCACTCCTCAATCTCCTTCGAATTATTCAGAGTTCGTCGAGAGTTTCCTCTTTCTATCGTTTATGTCAGAGCATTGACGAACCTAATGGTGTTCGTTTTACGAGGGTTTCTGAATGGTATGCTGTTGGGTGGTTTGACAAGCCTTTTACCATATCCACCTGTGATCTGACAGAAATGTCGGAGACATGCCAGCTTGTTACCTGGTCGTATATACTATAAGACGCAAGTGTAAGGTCTATTATTGTTTGGTGGCTGGAGATTACAAACGTAGGTTCGCAGCCTCTGTTGACTATGTTTAAGTTTATGTTGGCCAAATATTTGAGTAGAAGTTTTCCTCTTTCGTTGGTATTCCTGCAACCCCACACCATATGGTGTGCGTTTGCATTACAGCCAATGATAAGGTTCAATTTCCCCCTCTCTCATTAATGTACGACTCTTGCGAGTTCAGTCGAAGGCACCGGTTCTCTAGGATCCTTGGGAGATATGCAGAGGTCATGGTGATCTCCACCCGGTCATTACCGTCACCCGCAGAGATTCGTACGACGGTGACGTCCGCCCTGCACAACTGGGGAATTATGTTTGCTTGGAAGTGCCTAGGTACATATATACACGTCTTAGGCCTTACTGCATGTTTTGTAGTAGACTGTGCCTTGGAGTCCACCAAGCCCAGGTACTTTATTTTCCACTACCCAGGGCTCTTGAATTAAAGCGATGGTGATCTTATTTTTGCCAAGTTGGCGTTACATATTTGTCATCGCCGCCCGGCAGTGTTGGAGATTCCCTTGGATGATATTTATAGTGTCCATCGCAGGTGAAAATCCTACATGTAGCCCGGGGGGCTGGTACCTGAGTCGGAGTCGAGAAGCTCCTCCTCGGTCTTGGATTTGGGGTTGTCAATTTCTATGACAGCCGCCTCATCCGTCGCCGAGGAGGAACCTCCTGAGGCTCCCGTAGTTGTCACGGGGCTGCGCTCTAGTGACAGTTCCGGGAGGGTCTTTCCGAGGTCCGATCGGTCCTTAGGTCAGCGAATTTCCTCGAGGTTGGTACTGTTGGAGCAGCCTCCGTGTTTTGAGGTCAAGGGGAGGCCTCGCTTATTTTGATTTTTAAGGAGCTGAATTTATAACTCAGTCTCCCATCTTTTCTTTTGATGGTGTCCACCTCCTCTTTTGGGACACCAAGAACAAGGAGCTGTCCTTGGTTGGGCAGCTCCCTGACATCTTGGTGGAAGAGGTGCCACCTACCTATATTTGCCCAAGTTTTTTGCCCCTTGAGCCGACACTTAACAACAAGATCTTCTGGTGAGCCAGCAATCCATATTGATGTTTTGACCAACTGGGGAAGCTTTTCCGCTGGAATTGCTTCCAGGCTGGCTCCCTCCCAAACTGGGGGAAGTTCAGCAACAGCCCCCACCACCACCAGTTAAACTCACCACTAAAGGTTGATGGAACCATCTGGGAAGGGCCAGGGGAGGCTAGTGCATCCAGCTCTGTCAATAGCGCCTGGTCTGAGGTGATCGTTCCCATGGGGTCGCCCCGGCTCACCACAGCTATCCTGAGATGGCTAGCGGCTGCCGCGGCGAAACTCCCTGAAGGACCAGTCCTTCTGATGCATACTTTGAAAAATAAGTGAGAGCCCTGAGGTACCTCACCTTACGGTTTACGATAATGTCATTAAAAATATAATTATTTATTCTCAGTCCGTTCTTCCAGTCAGGAAACTGCAAATCCACTTCAGGATCTGACCTCCAGAACCCCAAGCACCCAGCTTGACAATAAAAAACTTGTAATTAACCCTTCTGAATGCTTTTGTCCCTACAGAATCCATGCTGTTGTTTGGTGCTGCTCATAAAAGTTTACAGAAGTCATTTGCATGTGTAGATAACTGTTACATTGTAACTTAAAGGTACTTAAAATATATAAGATATGTATAATAGTATAATTAGTAATAGCATTGAAACTAAAGAACGAAGTACATTATAAAAAAAAAACATTAAAGAAACCAAAGTTCACAACACGTTCCAAGGTCAGTGAAGCTAAAATTTAATGGGCCATCCTGAGACCTTCTCAGATGATGATATCTTGGAAATGTGAACCACCATGTCGAATGCACGATCGTGCTCTCTTTCGTATTTCTGGTGGTGGTTACGCCCAACCAAATCTCTTGCCTCAAAATTTTCATGAATCATTTATTTTTGTAATGAGGTGATCCAGATCTCTTATTTCTACATCATAAACAAGTTGCTTTAGACAACCCCAAACGAAATAGCCCAAGGGCGTGAGGTCTTGTGATCTCGAGGACCACAGCATAGGTCCATTTCGTCCGATCCATCTATTCGGATAATTTTCATTAAGAAAGTCGCGCACTGTTACACGATAGTGTGCCGGACACCCATCTTGTAGCCTATAGTAATCACTAATTGTACCATTTTTATCATGAAAATCAATTATAATGCGATGAAATCGATTATGGTGATTTATTATCTTTCATCTGAAGAAAATCGTATTTTAAGGAAAACAACAAAAAATGGCCATAATTCGGAATCCAGGTGTAATAACATATATGGCCAACAATATTCCAAATGGCAATTCTTATCACCCTCAAAATCCACCAAACACACTGTATATATATATATATATATATATATATATATATATATATATATACAAACAAATGTCTATAACCTGAAAACGGCTTTACGAATTTCAATAAACTTGGTAGCGCTGAAAAAAGCAAAAGGAACCCACATTACCTAAGTTATTGTTTTGTGATTTGGTATCTTGCCGCTAGAGGATGTTTTTCTGTAATATAACAGGGGTTGCAGGTTTTCTAAAAAAAATTAAATCTATCGATATTTTTTGCACGAAAAAATAGCAAGATGAAACTCAAATAAGCACATGCAAGTGGCATCTCCATAACTTATTTCTGACCTAAGCACAAAGAGCGGATTTTCACGAAAAAACTTAAACACGTCTATATAATTTTTTGCACACTAAAGTAGAAAATCAAAGCCCCCATAAGCTAGATTATTAGCGAGTAATTAAAAAATAGCGGAATAAAATGAAATATTAATCTACACATGCACAATTTATGTGTTTAAATAAAAAAACACTAGTTGCTTCCCTCAATTAGATAAGTAGTAGGCTGTGGAAACAAATGAAAAACTCCTAAATAATATTGTAAAGAAATGTTAAATCTTTATTAAACGCAGTTTCATTCTTATCAACTATTTAAGTATTCAAAATACAGCCATAGCTGAAAGACAGTACGAGGCGCGGTATCCAGATCGACATCATTACGGAAGGAGAGTATTTCTAAGCTTGGTTCAGCGATTACGCGATACTAGTAGTTTTCGTAGGCGTAGATATAGAGGAACTAGGGTGTTATCTTTAGACCTGGGAATAGCACAACGACTGTTTGAAATATTTTAAAAGACAACAGGTAAATTTAATACACCGTTCAGTATTATTTTGTATTATGTATCTACATGTTTTTTTAGACTAGATCCTTACCACATAGTCTTGAACTAGGCCTTAAATGAAGATTTTGATCATAGATTAAATTATTGTCACTGGATGTTAGGCATGATTCATGAAAATCGAAATTTCTTATCACAGATTCTATGGACCGACGAAGCTACTTTTAATAGTGATGATAATATGCATTATTGGTCTATTGAAATCCGGCACTCGATGCGAGAAGTGCAGCACCAAGGACGCTGGAGTCTAAACGTGCGTGTCTAAGCGCATTTTTCCATTAATATTCGGAATCATATCAATCAGACTTCTAGAGCGCTGGATAGGAAGGAGAAGCTTATTTTCTTGGCCGGCCAGGTCGCCCGACTTGATGTGTCTCGACTTCTATTTATGGGGACGCGTGAAAGACATTGTTTTTCAAACTCCACCAACAACAAGGTTAGATATGTAAAACATAATTTGAAATTCAATTCGACGGCTGCCTGTGGCTGAAATTGAAGCGGCAGTTTTCTCCACCTATGAAAGATTGGAACAATGTTTGGAACGTGACGGAAGACAAATTGAACATTTAAGGCGGTATTAAATAATATTTTTTATTTAAAATCGGTCATTTTCAGGGCCACAGTATGCAAAAAGATGATCTTTTTCGAATTTAAACCAAAGGGGTAATTTTGATAGTGGTTTAAGTTAAAAACAAATATTTCTAAGAATTAAATTTTTTACTCCATTTTAGGCATTTAGAGTTTTTTTTATAACAGATATGGCAAAAGGTATTAAACAAACATGATTCAATTTTATCTTAGCTTTAAATCAAGTTGGTGAAACTTGCATTGG